>JAOEHX010032831.1:0-29817 GCA_025448015.1 Bolborhynchus lineola | reverse complement strand
ATGAAATTCAGGGAGTAGGGGGAGAGGGGGCTGGGGAGGGGAAGAATAAAAAGCATCTTCTCAACATGTCTAAAAAGCAAGCTGTTTCCACAGAAAATATTTTCCCTTGCTGCAGTTCAGTACCAAAATAGGAACACATAGGTAGAAATATTAATTTCATCTTTGGTATATTTGACAAGAATACAGGCATAACGATAAAGTAAGGCTGCATTTTACTGCTTTACCAGGGCAGCTTTAACCTACCCTACCTCCCATGCAAAACTACCTTATTGAATAACATCGGCCCACACTCAAAGGTGAAATGAAAAGAAAAAACTCATGCTCTAACATACGGATATTTTTGATTGTTGAGAAATTCATCTCCCTCTTTTTTTGCTTGCATGTTTTACCTGGGCATTTAAGTCCCTGTGTAAAGAGAAAAGCAGAAGAGATGGTTAAAATCTCACACTGCTCTCTGGAATAGAAAAAAGGTGGAAATAAACCCTTCAGTAGCTTCCAAAAGGTGATATGTTCCACTTGTAAACAGACTGTGAATACAAGCATTCCCTCCACCCTACTCCAACTCTGACATTATAATAGCACATTGTACCACACATTTATATTCTCCCAGCTGTCACCTACTTGGATGTCTTGTATGCAGGCAGGCCAGTTTTCACCAGAAGACATATGCCTACATTTTTGTGGAATAAAGGACTCGGATGCTTGAGGAAGAAGGGAAAAGCAATTATAAAGAAGTGCACTTGCAACCCCAACCCTCACAACACAACAACAAAATATATCTTATCGGATATTGCAAAGAATATTAAATAGTTCTGTGCAAACTGAGTTCTCAGGGAAGCTTCATTTCCCTGTAAAGATGATCCTGGAGTTTACCATGCTTTTTGCTAAACTGAGGTGTTTGTTCTCTTTCAGGATTTGGTGAATATTTCAAGAGGAGCCTAAAGGGGATATTACATAAGAAAGAAAAAAGTGAGAAAGACGTGACAGCCATGAAACCAGATATTCCACAGCTATTGAGAGTTTCCCACAGCAGGCACACATTGGAACACTGTTTTCCCAAAGACAGCTACACTCCATACAGCTTTGACTGTGTTTGCATTCCAGAGCATCTTTAAGCGCAGAAAAAGATTATACGCTGACAGCGCCAGTCTTTCTTCTGGGTGTCTGTCTATGACCTTAGTGTGGTATATGCACCCTCAGCTCAGGTCTCAAGAGAGTAATCCACAAAACAGCAGCAGTGTGTGCTGAACTGCATGGAGCACAGCAGGCACCAAAAAACACTCCTTAGAAGCAAGGTAATACTAGCACAGCTCACCTCTGCCAAGTTCTTGTTAACGTACCCACACTGCTGCACCTTTTGCAGACTACTTCATCTTTCAGTAGGTATTACAAAGTTTTGTTAGGGTAAACAAAGCTAAGTTCTCATAAACTATAAGTTGCCCTTGGCTTTATTCAAGCTGATGCTCCTGATGGAGCACCATCACTGCCAGGCATTCAGGAAATAAAACTTGCCATGCAGGAAGATTTAGATGCAGTATTTGCACCTAAAATATTCGCACCTATATATAAATATCCCTTTGGAAAGCATCATGCCCGCAGCCAAGAGAGATCTTAAGCTGAAATGAAGTCGGGTCACTGGCAGAAGGATAGTTTGACATAGTGTGAAAAGCAGATATGCAGCCCTCAGAGAAAACATGCTGAGAATTGTTGAGGGCTTTCTGAGTGGGAGAAAAAGCAACAGACTGGGAAAGGGGAGGGTGAATTCACCTGGCATGTGAAAAAGCTTTATCTCCACCACCTCTTCCACAGAAGCAATGCCAGCTGCAATCAGATGGAGTACTGCAGAAAACTACACATTCAGATAACCAGGTAAGGAATAAAAGCTACCAGCTAGATCAAACCCCTGATATCAGAAATCATCCTTTAGTCCCATTTGCTTGTCTCCACTTCATGTAGAACTTCATGTTTATGAGAAATACTTTGGAGCTTCTCCCAGAAACATGCACATGATGATTTTACCTTTGGGAAGCCCACTTTCCAGCACCAAACTCCATATATTTAAAAGCTTTTAAGCCTGCACCATTAGCTGGGTACCACAAAAGTGCCTGTTAGCAACAGAATACCCAAGTACAGTATTGATCAAATATATCAAGTGTTTCTTTAGTTATTAATTCATTTCACTTTATTGACACAGATGACACATCTTCCTTTGTTTATGTATAAGAATAAAGTCTTGGCTGACCTTTATGCTATTATCCTGCCTGGTGTTATAAAGATTTAATGAGGAGGGATCCATAAAGCACTTTGGGAACTTGATGTTCTACTGGTATTCATTATTTAATAAGAAATGGGGACTTCCTATCTGGCCTCTAGCGGGCCTTCTAGCCTCTATGCCTCTGCTTTATTACTTGTTTGTTAGCAAAACTAAGAGTAACTCTCAATGATAACTCAGAAGCTTTTCTTTACACAATTCACAAACCAAGTGAAGCAATCAACCACTGTTAAAACAGTTTGGCCTCTTTCATTTTGAATACTGGCAGTCTGCACATAAGAAATCCCACTCTGTTCCTTGAGCTATTTGCCAAAAGTAACTTCTGGAAGGATCCTTTAGTATGCCAATTCAATTGCCTCTTCGCTTTTACTTTTTATCAGTTTTAGAACTCTGGTCTGTGATTGCAACAAACGCTGCTGAGTTCTGTACTGTGGGCATGCACTTAGCAATTAGATGTTAGCAGTGACGTACAAATTGCTTCCTTATCTGTCACAGCAGTATTTCAGCTGGTACTTTGCGCGTGTGCCAGGATCTTCCTGGGATGAGCTGCCACAGCTGTCTCTGCTGAACCTTCAGTGTTATTGACGCTGCTGAGATGGTTCTCAATAACAACAACTGCTGGAGCCAAGCGTTTATATAAAATCCTAGACTCTATGTCTCACTGCTGCTTGGATAACCTCATTAGGGTGAAGAGCAGCTTTTGCAGGAAGGAGAAAGGACTTCATATTACCAGTAGTAATTTCTGTATATTTTATCAGGATTTTCTAAAGCTTCTCTATAGTTCCACTGTTTCAGAAATACACCATTGTGTAGGCATTTCCCCCTTCATTTCTAGCTTTCTGAAGCTTCTAAGCTGGGAACAGATTTTCCCATACTGGTTTTTTTGGCTTGTAATTATTTCCATGCTCCAACACTGAAGTAAAATATACATCAGTTTTAAGAAAGTGTTATCATAATATAACTCACATTTCTGCATATATTGGAGGAAGAGTAATTTGATATGGAAGCAAGAAAATGCCCCCTTATGCTATGTGTTATCTGAAAAACAACACACTGAATGATGGTATTGTACATTTAGATGGACTGTTAGATAGAGATCACGACAAAGTAAGGCAGAATAGATGTGGAAAGACAGAGCAGCTTTAATCTAAGGTCACTCCGCAGAACCGTAGCAAGTCCCGGAACAAAGAGAACGTGACTCCTTGTGCACCAGGCTTGTCCATCAGCAACAAACTCTAGAGACTGTATACACATTCAACTACTTCCCAACCCATTTCTTTAAAAAGTTTCACATTTTTCTATACTGAAAATATCCACATATCATGTCCATTTCCCATCTCTGTATGGGAAGTAGTTCCACAAAAGAAAGGGCAAACAGCAAAAACAACTAGATGTAATCCTTCTCCAGGTAAAGCACCGCATGAGGAGTCAATCTTTTTCCACATTTGGCTGAGTGCCTTTAAATGCATCAGTTTTCTAACACACATAAACTGCTTAATCCCAATTTTTAATCGTTCATGGTAAGATTCAATGAGGTCCTGTATTATAAGTGCTTTATTGCACAGTTCTTTCTAATGCTAATCATCTCTCATACTGGTCTAGCTAGGAGTAAACATGGCATTAGGTTTTCTAACACAGAGATCTTACTTTTTCGCAGTGCATCTGAGATTTAGCAGAACACCAATCTGGAATTCATGGAAAAATCAAGCTCAATTAATTTTTCATTTTATACTAATGGTCTTTCTGCAAAGCAACTCACCAGCATTTATTTCATCATTATTATAATCTTTCATTGCATGGCTTCCCGGATCAAAATGCATTACAAAGAAATTTCTTCTCCTTGCATGATTTAGATATGGTGTGATGACAATAAATGAAACACTGCAATATAAAAACAAACCTCCTCAATAAACAGATTGAAGTCTTGGAGATCCAGAGCCAGAAAGTATTTTCAGGTCTGTCTATTACTTTAACAGATCTGCATTCCCCAAGGTCCCAGTTCCATACAGTAAAATGTGTGCCACACATGAAAGTTGCTAAATACGAATAACTCAACAGGATAGCATTCTCATGAGCACAGAACTGTTACAGCAGAATTTCTCCAATGTCTTACCTTCATTAGTGTGTCAATGGTTATTTAAGAATGAAAGATGCCCTCCCCAAAAGAAGGTATCAACATACCAATATGGAATTCTAGGAGACAAAAGTGGTGTGTTTATCTACAGAACAAAAAAATCCGGCTTCGCAACATCTGAAGTTAGTTGCTATCAATGACAATCACTCTGCTTGGGTTGAAGGAGTCAGTAACATTTGGCTTGCACAGCTGCACTGTGATATCCAGTAGGACTAGCTTAAGAAGGAAAAAGACAGCCATCTGTGGATCAAGCAGCTCCCTGACAACACAGGAAAAGGTTGTGTTCCAGTCCCTCTTGACAAGCTTGCTTAATGATTGCAACGTACTTTGTATGTTTGCTGTCTTCTAAAAGACATTGAGAACACATACTAAATAATACATGCACAAGTACAACAGAATTCTAGCCCTTTCCAAACAGCATTACCCTTATCGAGGCTCCAATAAAAGACAAAACGTTTAATTCAGAAATGACTGAATAGGAAATCTTCTGTAGAATGAAACACACAGATACGCATATACAAGTTAGTGGGTTTGATAATAGTTTGTATTCAATTACCTAAAAAAGCAGTCCAATAAAACTGTCTCTAAAATAATTCATGGAACTAGCAAAGATCACCGAGCCCTTGAGTAAAAGACACTGCAAAGCCACTCAAAGCATACTTAAACATATATGTAAGTAACAGTTGTAATGAAAGGGCAGCATCTCCCCACCAGCACTGAGCTGCTTTCTGCCTTTAGAAGAGACTATAATGTTATCTCCTCTTCCCAAGCAGTAAAAGGGTGCAATGCAAAGTATCTAGCTTTCCATTCCCACCCTATCACTCTCGTTAGAGAACACATTGTAGCCCCTAAAGTACTTGCTAGATAAATTTAATACTGAAGAAAACTTAATTTTTGTAATTAATAATATTAGGAAACCAGAAGTCTATCATTTATGTGCCCCAGCAGAGCCAGGCTTTTAACAGAGACAGCACAAGTACCAACTCATGGAACCCTCCCTCTGTGTGCTAAGCAGATGATGGACCCTTTGCCTTCCTCTTGGAGTGCCTTTCTCATACCCCACTTACTCTACATGCTTTCTTCAGGCAAAATCAAGACTATCACAGCACTAGATAGGAGCGCTGAGTAAGGCACCTTACATTGGCAGGTGTTAATTTGTTCACGTTAAGGATTATGAAGTTATTAGAATATCCTGACATATCCAATATAGTTCTCCATCTGAAGAGAAGTTGAGCCTGAATTCAGCATTTCTCCCCTAAAGCCCTTGCTTAAGTTTTCAGTTAGGTACTTTCCCTCATAAATTTGACATTTTATGAGGGCAAATGAGCAAGAAAAAGCTGGGAGAGAGGATTCACTTCTACCTACAGGGTCAGTGCAACTTTGTACTCACCTGAAGTTTTAATCCTGTGAGTTAAGCAGTTTACCTGAGCAGTAAAGAAAATATAATTGCTCAAACTAACCTCCATGCACAGACATCAGAGAAGATACTCTAAGCAGATGAAGCCTGTTCACTGCAGGTTTAACTCTAGATTTCTGTTTATCCATATATCAAGTACCATAGCAAGATCAAACATTTATTCTTCTCTTTAGTACCAGTCCCTAGGCCCCAAAACTTCATGGGGTGATCAGACTTTTGTTTCCCACTAGCAGAAAATCTCTCTCTCAATTATAGCTCTTATAAAGTGCTCTGTACAAGACTTCATGTAGAGTGCTCTTTTCCTTCTCCAACTGGCCAATTTGGTGGTTTTGTTAAAGCACTACGAATTATATATGAGTGCATTATGTTCATTATGCATGTAAGGTAAAGATTATATCTGTTATGTTTATGATGCATGTTACATAAACAGGTAAAAAGGGTTTGGTTTGATCAGTTTGCTAGAGAATAGCATGTTGAATTTTCCAGCTTTGTCAGTTAACACAGAAAACAATAGTCTTCTACTTGCATATGTCTTTCATGTCACATTCAATAATTATCTAAGATAATAGATTTTAGAGGTGAAGAGTTTTGTTCCTTGTGAATCTACCCTTCTTTCCAAGCTTGATTTTTTCCATGAAGCCATAATGATAGGTTCAAATCCTAGAGCAACCTATACTGAAGTTAAAGCACTGCAAATTCATATATTTTAAAGTATAAATAAAAGAAGGTATATTGAGAGAAGGAAGACTTCAAAGATCTTTTTTGATTGTCAAAACTGAATGAAATTAAATAGAAAAGCACAATAAATTGTTCTTTGTATAGGTTCTCCCTGAAAGGCATGACCTAATAGGTTTTTCATGAGATCTAATCAGTGAACACAGATGAATAAACTGGAATGCTGTAAAATAACATTAGTGTAGGGGAACTAGCAAGTACTTTGGTATTTCTGGCATTTCAGAAACTCTGATGTGATAGATACCATGATGATGAATGCACATTACTCTTGCACTAACAGTTGCATATTTCCTTACATTGGAATATTCCTTGTGCAAGGCTTAGTATCTGATGAATGCACCTATTACCCTGCTTGGGGCACCCTGGTGTGATTAGCAAACATGTAGACTGAAAAGAAATATTAGAAGGTAAAAGAGGATTTAATTGCTACTGACATGCTAAAGTCTGTGAAATAAGGTCTCCAACATCACCCAGAATCTTCATTTTGGACCACTGCAGAGAGCGGAGGCCACTTCCGTGCTAAGCAGAGAGCACAGTTAGTACTGCTGTAAAGGTCTGCATTCCAAGAATCCAAAACAGACCTGCTGATTCTTGTCCAGATCCTTCTGCGCTTCCTTGTTTTAAATAAATCAATTTTACCTTACCCTATTAAAATCAAGTAGAAGAAAGGTTAAAAGCGAAACCTGAATTAAAACCAAAATTGGTAATTCAGGAAAAATCCTACAGAGTGCTTAGAAACAGGAAAATGAGTTCTTGTCACTGGCATTCTGAAGCTTTCTTTGAAAGCATGTTTTCCCCATGTATGATGATGCCATGTTCTTTGTTAGGTAGGCGCTACAAAGAAAACCAATGTTTTTCATAAGATGAGCATCTAAATGTTGCGCTCATTAATGACATTAATGATAAATCTCACCTTCAAGAGTTTGAGTTTCTCTTTCTGAAAATAAATGTTGCTCAGTAAGATCCCTCACTATATTGCTTATTAACATTTAGCTTGCTGGCTCTTGTGTTCACACAATATTCTAAGAGGAAATATGAATGTGACTAGGGTAATACTTCCCAAATTAAGTGTTAGTGTCATTCTTTGCAGAAAATAACACCATGATTTTGACAAAATAATTATTTTTTGTTGGCAAGGCTAATTAAAGTTCCAATTTTCCTCAGAGCAATGGATATTCTTCTCTTTCTGGTTACAAGCAAAAGCAAACGCATGGCACTATTAGTAAGCAATTTATTGAGATGAGAATCAGTTTTATTTCTACCTATTGAAAACTACATTACTGATTCATAAAAGAAGAGTGTAAAAGAAAATAAATACAAGAACTACTGCAGCAAAGACTCAAATGCCTTACAAAGATGACATGTATCTAATTTTATTAGGCACACAGACCCTACGTTAATAATTGCATTGACACATACACAAAACAAAGCTCTGCTAGAACACTGTTCATTTTGTCTGCTCATTGTAAACAGACAACAAAGTAGTTTTCTTCCTCACCTTCAAGAATTTTAATTTCTCTGAAAAGAATCATCTCCTTAAATAAGAATCTCTTCCTTGCTACACTGGCTAATGAAAGACTGCAAGAAGTACCCTACCTGTGCCTTCAGGGAAGGCATGCATCACATCAAATATTCTTAAGAGAGATTACAGTTCTTAAGAATTAATCCTTTAAAAATAAGAATTCCAAGACTATGGAACACAATCTGTATCAGGATGTGAAATTTCGTCCCACTATCACCATATAAAACATTACACTTTTAATAAAATACCTAACCATATATAAAAGACAGCCCACAGGAATGATATAAAAGCACATTAAGTGTCCACAGGCTTTATGTTTTCACAAACATCCAATTTCAGAACCTGTTGCAGAAACATAAACAATGAGTTATTTTCTTCTTCCTTATCAGTGCTGAAGGACTTCTTTCTCATTTAAACCCAATTAAACTCAGAGTCTAATTCAACCATTCCAGAAGTATTTATCACACAATATAAATGCCAAATTGCCCAACAGACAAGTTGGGCTTTGCCTTGCTTCCCACAGAATAAAAATACCTCAAGCCGATAAGCTGCCTTACAATAACCTTCAGTCTATACATTCATTGCCCAAGGCCATCATTCAAGGAACTTTGGAGAGCAAGAAGAACATGGAAGGGTAAGTTTCATTGAAAGCTAAATAAGTTTAGTTAGCTTGGCAAAAGCAATAGTACTTCTTTCCAGAGGGGCGAAAAAGTAAACATTAACAGCACAGTTTCTGAAGCACTGCTAACTACCCTGCAAGCTAAAACTTAAATTGACTTATACTCCTGATGACCCTGTAACAACATCATTACTTCATGAAACATAAATAGCATTAAATAACACAAAATCAGAGCTGTTTTGCGTTGGTCCCAGTAAATGGTTATCCCTCAGGCTTCAGAAATACAAAGAACTTCATCATACAGCTGATAGGAGGCTTTGCAGGGCTTAAAGTGCTCAGCTAATCAGTTAAAACTAATTTCTGTCAAATAAGACTAAAACCAGCTACTAACAAATACAGTGAAGTACTTTTACCAAGTAGGAGTCCCAGAGAGATGGTGAAGAGAAAAACCCAACCAACTTGGTGAATAAATGGTGGAGGAGGTGAAGTGAATTCCCCAAACATTCACACACAGCTCCAGAAGAAAAGCACAAGCCAAATACCACCAAAATCCACTATGATTAATCCATCTGCCTTGGCTCAAATCTATTTAAGCATTTACAGATACATGGACAGCTCTTATTGGTCATAGTACTTGCCGCTGAACTTCGAATATTTGCATGAAGAAATCACATCCACCATAGCATCACTCACCTGACGCTGAAATTTCCACTGGAGAGAATCCAGTTCCCAGTGGCAAAGTCACCATCAGTTCTGTCCCAGAGCAGCTGAAATCATCACAACTCTGAGCAAAAACACAAATGTGGCAAAAAAAATACAATAATCTTCCGAGTAACAGAGCTGCTCTGCCCTCATCAAAAACTTGCAATAGGGGAGTCTGAAAAGAATAAACCACCAAATCCCTTCCTGCCTACCAGAACTTCTCATGCATAATGTGGGAGACTTAATTCCTGCATCAAATTAGTCCACTAAAATCAGACTTTATTCAACCACAGGAATAAAATACAAGGGCAAATCCACAACAACACAAGTTTGTACCTCCCCTTGAAAGCACAGTTTTAAGGCATCTTTTCCAGGCACCCAACTGCAAGTTAAGAAAATGCCAGCACTTGGTACTTATCACTGGTTACAGGTCTAACAGTGCTGACTCCCTTTAGATCCACATATAGTGTTGGGCTGCACAGTTTTTGCATCTTATTCTCAGCTTTTCCTATTGATTTGTCAGAAGAATTCAAGGCAGGCTTAAATCAATCAAAGAAAATTCAGCAAATCAGATGTAAGGGGAAGTTTCAAGCACTACATGAGAGATGATGTACCCATTTGGACTAGTTTGCCATGATTGAAGCCTAACCTGTAACTCAGAACAATGCAGCCACTTGCTTGGTCCCCTCCTTCTCCCCCCGCTCCAGCTCCCAGAAGGATAGGGAGGAGAACCAAAAGAATGTAAATCCTACAAGCTGAGAAGAGTCCAGTAACTAAGGTCCCATACAAACTACTACAGCTACTACTACTAAAAGATGAAAAAGGAAAAGAAATCAATAAACACAACTTATGCACAACACAATTGCTCACCATTCGCTGACCAACACCCAGCCCGACCCGAGCAGTGATCTGGGCCTCCCAGCTAACTCACCCCAGTTTTTATACTGGACATGATGTGCTGTGGTATGGCATACCCTTTGGCTAGTTTGGGTCGGGTGTCCTGGCCCTGCTTCCTCCCAGCTTCCTGTGCCCCTCCTCACTGGCAGAGCATGAGACTGAAAAGGCCTTGAACAGGATAAGCATTACTTAGCTACAATTAAAATCATCAGTGTGTCATCAGCCTTGTTCTCAGGCTGAAGTTTAAAACACAGCACTGCACCAGCTACTAAGACAAATAACTGTTATTTTCCGAAACCAGGACATAGTTAAATGCCAGTGTTTAAATATATGGATTTATATCTTCTGTTGCAAATCGTTCTCCTATCCATTTACTCATCCTGGGAGTAAAAAGGATGCCTTTTTACATCATTTAAGATTTACTACATCATTATACTATGGCCAGGAAGGTTTACTGGGTTTATTGACAAGAAAACACTTGGATCAAAACACCAACAGTTAACAAGTTCCAGAAATGTTGGCCTTTGGATGCTCTGATATTTTCTTATCCTTCTGTCAGTCACATGGAATTTGGCTGTTCACAGTCCTGAGTACCAGACCCCCATTTTTTAATTTCTTTCTCTGTAACCTTCACTTTTCCCTAAATTCTGAGTCTAACCTTCTCACAACTTATAAACTAACACCTGTCCTGAACAGGCTTGTGTTCAATGGCTCTCCTTCAGACAGGATATGGGAAAGGCAGGCTTGTAACTCTGACCTGAATTGAAGATGAGGAATAAAAAGCTCTTTCGACCAGATCTTAGTTTCAAACAGACAACAGAAGACTGAGGGACTACTGCGATGCAAGTAGGAAATAATGCAGAAAGGTAACTTATGAAATGACCTAAGAAGCATTTAGAAAAAAATGCAAAGAACTAGTCTAGAGCTTAGTCTACCCGAGAACAACAATGGTATCTTATGCTTTAAGTGATGTATCGAGTGATATCCAAGAAACAGATCAAGGATGAGGCCAGTTAGGGGAGGTCACTTAGAGAAGGCCAGCGTCAGCTGCATCACATTGTAAGTATAGGCAATTTGAGTTTAGATTTACAAACCCAGTGTCCTTCACGATGTTCCAGATTTCACAATGCTTATGATGTGACTTCACAAAATGAGGGCTGCACAAAGTTCTACTCAGAAACACAGTTAAAGCATCAGTGAAGTGCATGGGAACAAATCCTACCTTCAAAAAGAATGAAACAAGGCTGGGAGCAGTTGCTAATAGATATCCAGCTATCTATGAGGAAAACTAGGACATGAAATGAAGGCCTTAAGAAGTTCATTTCTAACAAAATGTGTTTATGGGGTTTCTCTCTCCACTAAGACAATCTACTTTTTTCATGTGACACTGCACATAGTTGTTTGCTTGGCATGTCATCACTTCTGTACATCAGGGGACATGCAAAGCTGAGTCCTAAAGCTTTTAGGAAGTGTAAACAGGGAGAAAAGAAGCTCAGATCTTAAGCAACAGGGGAACACCTTAACTTCCACTGGTAAGGCTTTAGAACCTCTAAGGCAAATCTAAAAAATGTGGTTTCTGAAACGTGTAATTCCTTCTAATCCTTCTTGCAGGACTGCTGTTGGCTTAAATATTACATATGTAACTTGTACCTTACCAGCATAACTTATATTAATTTTTAATATACCTTAAGTGTGTCAAGACCATTGATTAAGAGCAACAGTCTGACCCTTCACCCTCAAATCTCATATTTCTACAAGTATCTAGACTGTAATAATCCATTGAATTAACACACACTTCACTGAAACAACAAATTAGAGTGCAGACTGCTAAGACAATAAACTAGGAAAAAAATGCTCTTAGTCCATTAAAATCCAATCCTCTTATGTGATTTAGTCATGTATATCAAGCAAAAAGGTAAAATTCAAAGAAGTTTAAACAGCAGTAGTCAGCAACAGTCTGAATGTCAATATCAAAAAATAAATGAAAAGGGAACAAACAAAAATACAGAAATTTCCAAATATAAAAATCCCTATTGCACAGCCTTCACAAATATGATCTTCTGAGTTAGACAAAAGGATATCTAAGTGCATTCCTAAACTTAGTATTTTAAGCACATTGACATCCAGTAATTCTGTTTAGATTCAACTCAATCCTAATCCAGCAAAAAGTTGCTCCTGATGTTAACAATTAACTGTCATCCATCCTCCTACCCTCAGCTGGTTTACAGGATACACTAGGGATCAGTTTGGCCTTAGGACTTTGGTAATGACCCCAATGAAATTGCCATGCACAGTGTACAAAACAAAAAGCCTTAAACAATGAATCATTAATGCTCTTTGAGAAAGAAATGTGTTAGAACTATCTACCGTGAGAGCTTTTAGCAGATGTCACAATGACAAACAATACAATCACAGGATGAAACTAATCTACAAATTGCATAATTTTCAAGCACTGTTCCAATAGGCAGCTGTTCAGGTTGTCACTTTTCTTTACCCTCTGCAAAACCAGAAAGCACATACAAATAAAAACTGGCAGTCATATTTACGCTAGCTGATGTGCTACTACCATTAATTTTCCTTATCATATGTTATTTCTCAGTGCACAGTGTTAGAACTGCCAAGATACATCTCCGCGGCTCTTGTCCTGTTAACATACTAATTCAAAGCCATGACAGACCAGCTTTCATGGCTCTGGCAGAGAGACTGAAGCCGTATTTCTAAAAGCTACAGATAGATAAAATTCAGGGAAAGAAAACTACCAGATGGAAAGAAGGAATAAAGGCACCTTCTCTTGCTAAGTTTTGCTGCATTCTTAAAGCCACAGTCAAATCCTCCCCATCCCCGCTAATTTGTGAGCATATTTGAGTAAATGCCTGATTTTTGTAGACATCTTACACACTTGTGCTTTATCTCAGTTCTCAACCCCCTGAGCCCTACTTATAAACGAAAAGCAAGGTTTTAGAACACAAGAAAAAGAATGTTTGTGGTGTGCTTCAATTTCAATGGCTCTGCTGAAATTCCATCCTTCAGCTTCCTAAGAAAATCTCTACTCTGCTTAGAGATGCAGTTGAGGCACTGTTTGGATGTAAGGTGCCTCTTGTGGAGATTTATAAATTTAAGCTCTATATCAATCCCTTTTATTGTTCACTGAAAGGTCCCCTTGGTCATTTCAAAAATTATCTACCTTTAGTGCTCTTTATTTTAGCCCAGCTCCAGAAACAACACTAAAGCAGTCTCTTTCTAGTCATACAGCTTTGCTTCTTTTGAAACCGTATCAAGAGAAGTGGAGGCAGAACTCCTAGGAGGAGGAGATGGAATACCTGAAAAAAGCTCCTTGAATTCCTAGGTTCCTCCTTGCCAGCATCCACCAGTGTGCATCACTAGTCAATCCAATGTAACTCGTTACATCACGCTATTCCTCTGTTTGTGTTAAGACTGTTCCATCACTGTTTGTGGCAGTACCCTCTGATAGTCTCCTTCTGGCACCTGAAAGCAGGACACCTCCATTCTTTAGTTCTGGTTTTTAGCAGGGTTGGGTTTTTTTCTTGGTCATTATTTTTTACCTGGCTCTTTGGACAGTCTAAATGCAAAATGCCACATAAAACCTTATATTCAAGTGTACTTAAAATAGGAAAACCTCCCAGAGCATTCTTTCAGTAGTCCCATATCAATCTGTTCTGATTATATTTTGGTCAACTGGCAATGGCTATGTTCCTTACTGTCAGTTCAGAAATAACGCATTATCTATTAGAAAATCACAGTAGGTTATGGTTAAACCATTACCAAATGGAATGCTTCTGAAGAGGACTTCAAGTAGAAATCAAATTTACTTTATTTGCTCCAACCTTATGAATGTGATTTTATTTGCTCCAAAATCACCATCACCGTTATTGCTTTGAATCATTGAGTAATACATAGCTTATTAAAAAAAAAAATCAAGTGTATGTAAGCTTTACCACATATAACTGATTTTCTCACTCACTTTTTCCTTTAAACAGTCTTAATGTCACCTAAAGACCTTTCCATCTGTCATTGTCAGGTGTCTCTTAACCATCTCGTTTAAAAATCACTTTTATACCTCAACATCCTCCAGAGCTACATCATTAGACTGCCATTAAGTCTGGGACTGACAGAGGGCACTGCTATTGAACCCCAGAATTCCACTGACCTATTGCACCTTTGCCAGGAGCCAGCAACCCTGGCATCCCACGTAGCTGCTTATTCTACCCTGACAATCCAATGATTTTTATTTTCATGTATTTTCAGATCCTATTAGTGAAGAAACAAAGACACCCACATAGGGGTAAACTTCACACTGATCATAGTAAACATATCCAAGAGACAGGTTACTTTTACTGACTTACTTGCACGTCTGCCTAAGAATTGGGCTATTGGAGCTACAGGAGACTGGAAACCTTGGAGCTCTCTAGCACATGCCAGCCTGGTGCTCACAGACCAAGGAACCCCAGGCTGACATCCAGGGGTTGAAACTGTCTTGACTGGTGATATCCACACTGCCAGCTGCTGGAAAGTTACAGCAAAAACAGCCAGGTTCCTGGCTACTTGCTGGTTAGCTTTCGTCTGTGAATTGGGGAATCTGATTCCCACTGAATCTACTTTTGGGTGTTTCTGGACTGCTCAAAGTGTTTCTGAAAGCACACGTTCTCATGAAGTAATAAACATTTCCCTGTTGGGTTTGCTTGCTGACATAGACTGATGTTAAGATACAACAAGAAAGCATTTAAGAGCAAAAATTACATATAAAAATACAATGATACTAAAAAGTCCTTTTAATTAAGTTTTCTCTGATAAAAATTCATTCTGCCTCTGTGTGAATCACTGTCCTGTGAAACCAAGCTTTCTGGTGGGAGCCTAGTTAAAAACTGGGGAGCAGTCATTTGTAGAAGCAGTAGAAGTTGAAGTTCCATTTGGTTCTAGTAATACAGAATAGGGGGTGGAAAGAAATAGGCTGTGCTTGGTCTTGATGGTTAATTAGCACAGTCATTCAAAAGTCACTTTTGACGCATTATTTACAACATGTTTTCTGACTTATTTAAGAAAGCTATTTATTTTCCTGTTCTTGAACCAATTTTTCACGTTTCTTTACATGATTTATCAGAACATTCAGTGGAGAAGAGGCTAAGGTAGTACTTAAAGTGAAAATACGCTTTGGTGGAAAAGAAGATTAGTTGAAAACATATAAGAAGTGCTCTTGTAAATGATATAACAATGTATTAGATGTGTTATTCATAACTGGAGAGCAACATTGTTCTCCAACTTCAACACTCTTTACTTTTGAAGAGCCCCCAATACCTGTCAGCATTGGCTGCCATATTGCAGTTCACAATGGACAGTTAGCATCCTCTTGGACATGCCTTTACCATTACAACTTGAAATCTGGAATGAAACCCTAACAAATCTGTGTCTATCCCAAATCTTCATTCAAGCAATAAGCCCACATACATAGCAAATTCTGCTATAAGACTGAAAATACACCTCTCTCCTGCCTCCTGAGTAAATTACTGACCATTCCTCTTGACAGCCTTTTGAAAACATGGTTATGGAATCATGCAAGCTACTTTAAAACAACAAGTCTTCAGCAAAATATTAGCATCCGTTACATTGATGCAGAACATGAACTCAGTTTACTATGAAATTGTGCTGTTTGTAAGCTATTCTCACTGTCTGGCTGTACCAGTCTCTGGTTCTGGGAGAAGCACCAGAGAGCCATTCAAGTAGAGAGTAGTTTAGCTCTCAGCTCCTGGGAAATATTAAAGCTCCAGCTATCAGCCTAGCTCAATTGAACAGGAAATAAACAGGAGATGCCCCTCCTTGGACCTCAGCCCTGGATGGTCTGTGTATTTGCGTAGTGCTGAGGAGCACTGGGACCCTGTACTTCACACGCCCAAGATGCCAGAGCTCAAAACCTGATCTGAAGCTCAGAGAATTGACACACAGATGCAAGACAGCCTAAGCCTCTTCGAGAAGTTCAGTGCCAGGCTACGCTTATTTTCATACAAAGGCAAACAAACCCCACTAAATTACAGACATGAATGCTCCTACTCATCTAATCTTGATTTAAATAACTTCCCTTTGTACATGCATTCAAGGATGTTGAAAATAAACCTCTATTTAAATAATTTCTCAAGAGCTTCACGCATGCCCCAGTTCATCAGTTTGTGTCTTCTGTTTGCTCCAACCTTGATTTCTATTTCCGAAGTTGCTGCTGCTACAAAAAACAGTCTCATCCACCAAATACTTTATCTTACTGCCCAGCCTCTGCACATGAAATTTCTACAATTAACATGGTTGCATCTGCACATCATCAACATTTTGTTGTAAGAACAGATGGATTTGATCTTACTTTGTTCACTGCTTTTAACACAGATTTGTGCAGTTAAATTATGCCGACAGACCAAGAACCTTGCATCTGTATAAATGAGCTCAAATGCAGTTTCAGAAGGAGAACTGAGAGCTCAGGAAGGAAGCTGCAGCATCCTTAGACTGCTTTTAGTTTTAGTCTCGTGATTTTACCTCAGGTTTTCAGTACTTCTTCACAGGCTAACATATCCTACCAGTGATGTAGTACCACAGAAGCCATTTCATTAACAGAAAAAGCACCATCATCATATGAATGAATAAAGATTACCAATGTTAATAGAAGTGGTGAAAAAGAGAGCATTCCACTCTTTCATTAGACTAGAAATTTATTAAATTATCCTACTAACTGAATGTAATACTTCCTCATTATCCTCCCTTAATTCCTGTTGCATATTCAATTTTTCCAATACATTTGTAAGCTTCTTGGAAGAAATCCAACTGTTTCATTCAGTTCTGGTTTAATTTGCTTTTGCAGCTCCATCACATGAACAACAAATTTCTTTGGGAGAAATATTTCTAGCTAAATACTAGGAACATTCTTTCTGTAAATTTGGCTTTCCAAATGAAAACAGCTCCCCTTTATTAAATGCATAGAGAATTATCTCAGATGTTGGTTTTGTTTTTAGGGGGTATATTCTGAGCTAGTTGGTACCTAAACACCCAATATGAGCTTTAACTCACTTCACAATCATATTTTTAAAGCCAGAAGCCTAAACTCCAGCACCTTATGATCAAATGTTTGATACCTTGAGGCCAAAGGCCTCTGCTAGGTTGTTCAGAAAAAGCATCATAAAGAAGCTACTCTTACTCATCTCCCAGTCCTTGGCTGCCTCAGTTCAGGGGACCCTTTCTAGATTCATTAAAACACTATTTTCAAAGTGCATGCAGAAACACAAAACAATGCAAGAAACAAATAAGACAACAACATTGAAGCAAAGCTTCAACCTCTGCCAGCAGCTGAGTTAGTTTAAATAACTAATAACTCAATTGTAATTATATTTGTAATATTACCTTTCAGGCTTTTTTAGTAATTCCCCCAGAAGGGTGTATTCATAACACTGGCTTAATGGGAACCCTTGAGCCCAACCAGATTTATAGTAAAAAGCAAACAAACAAGCCTTATGAACCCTCTAGGGAGTTTTTCAAAGTAAAATGCACTTATGGTATTGATGCAGATAATCATCATCCTCAAAAGCCCATTCTTTTTACAGGCAATGAGTCCTTTCTCTGCAGCTGAATCCAAATGTTTTATACTTCCAAGTGAAATTTTTATTCATCTATCTGTTCTGGTAGGTTAGCATCCTATAATTATATTTTAATTAAATAATTGCGCAAGGTAATATGCAATGCACACAACAGAGTAATGTAATAATGAATTATTGTCTAACAATACCTACAGCAACATTTTAATGACCTAAGTGAAGGATTAAAATCAGAAGCTAGTGTCAGAAACAGACTAAACAATAACCAGAAAGCCCTGAGTAAAATCAGGAAAGTAAAAATCCATGCGATTTACTGGGAGCTCTATTGCTGAAACCCTGGAATAGTCCTCACAAAGGAAAACCCGACAAAACAAGAGGTGTGCAGTGGCACCCTGGCACCTTTTCCACTCCTGACAGTTTCAGTCGCTCTGTTTTGTACTCATGTGTTCAATATGATGTGGGTGGGGGGAAGCCCTTGATTGTGGCATAGAAAGGTGTCAAGCATTTTAAAATTCCTTTTTACATGGTAACTTCTTCAGCATTAACCAACCAAACAAGCTCACTACTTCTACCTAAAGTGTGTCAGACACAGACACAACCAGGATTGCGTTTTGTTGGGCTGGCACCAATGCATTCCTTTGGCAGTCAAGAGCTCATCTGATATTAAAAGTGTATCACCAAGAGAGCACTCTTAAAATAACAGAAGTATGAACAAGAATAACAAAGTGAAGAAGAGGTTTTCATTGGCTTTGGGGCGGGTTTTTTTTTTTGCTTTGTTTGTTTGGGGGCTTTCTGTGTCTGCGTGTGTTAGGTTTTTAAACCCTCTGTACAGCTAGAAAACGTGTCCACTCAGAGAGTTTACATTCTTAACGCCATCGCCCAATGTCAGTCTCTTAATTGCAGTATCCAAGTATGAGTATTACACCCTAAGATGCTTGACATCAATATTTCAAGCAATAGATCAGGAAACAGCATCCTAAATTAAGTGCACAGAGACAGCCAAACAGTTACATTCTATTGACTTTACAATCACTAACCACCATTCCTGCTCGCACTGACGCCTGCCTACATAAATAACGTGCACTGAATAAAAACCAAAGAAGGTAGGAAATAATAGCATATGGGGGAGTCGTTTGGGATGGGGATTTGGGTGTGTGTTTTTTTTGGTATTAACTTTTTCACTGAGGCTGATAATGTATTTCAGTTTACAACTGTGCTGGGTTATGGGAATGCACACAGTTACTTAAGGTGTCAGCTGGCAGATGGTAATTTGGGAAACCATTTAAGAATCATGTTCTGCCACATATCCATGCAAGTGCCTGAATAATCAAACAGTGGGGTAAGCATGTTATGCATTACAATATTCAGATGTGCCAACTCAAAAAAATTAAAGATAATACATAATGAAAGAAAAACGAAAACTCTCACACATTTTACGTCTAATTTATGCAAAAAAATCATCAGGTTCTTTACATATTATTTTATGTTTAGACACTTACAGCTCTGTAATGAGGATCAGGCTGCAAGCAGATATTTAGCCTGTGAAATCTGGTAGCTGCCATCCATTCTGACACATTAGTTCTCGCACTCATCATATCTGAAAGCATCTCTTTGTTCAGAGTGCTGCAAGGAAATATCAAATCTCTCCTTTTACTGGTCAGGTAGTGGAAAAAACTACGAGCACTAAAACATGGGTTACATCTAGACATGGAGAAGCAGCAGAAGCACACACCTCTGCCTTGCAGAACCACACAGAACCATCGAGAACTCACTGGTCTGACATCACACAGAACACAATACTTCCGTAAGTTATTGTTACGCTTGATGTTTCCTGGAGCCCTACCATAATTATCCAAAGCAACACCTGGCCAGCTCTCTAAACTTCTCCAATGTGAGTATGAAATTCCCACTGTCATTTCTGTGTCCTTATATGCATACAGCTTAACCCCTCCTCATAGCACTGGTTTCTTGAGGCTGTCTCTCCTTCGCCTCTGGGTTATGACTCGCTCAAGGGCAGCAGAGCGTAGCCGTCTCAGTGCTGCTGGTCATTTCTAAGACCTTGTTCACCTTCTCTGTTCTCTTTGTGAGAGATGTGCCAAATGTTGTTCTTATGACTAATCCAGAAGCTCATCATTTTTCTTTTCTTTTCCCTGCAAAACTATGAAAAGCATCAATAGTCATACTGATTTATTGTTGGTGCATGCTGAGGTATCTGAGTAGCTTTTATTTCAAAACACAAAGTGCACAGTAGTGCTGGAAATCAATTTATTATCCAAAAAAAAATAACACCCTCAGTATTACTAACTGAGTTACTCTCTGAAAGATACCAGTAAAGAGATGATCACTGTTTTTATTTAATCAGTTGAGTTAGTAAGGCCTGCGTGATCTTTTCTTGCAAATCTGAGTCATCATGGAAACAAAAACAACACAGCAATTCCAAATTGTTTAGGAAATAGGTTTGTTCTTACTCATTTCAAGGGCATCCTTTTGGAACCTTTTGTCTTCTGGGGAAGATGGCAAGTTATAAAAGGACTAAATGTTAATTTCAGAGATTTTCATGGTGTTTGAAGAGAGCAAAAGCAGAAGATCTCCTGTGCTACTCAATGCCTATCTCACCAGAGAACAATATATATATATATTACACTAATAGTCATAATGAAACCTCAGTTAAAAATTAACTAAAACTTTACATTAACTACCTTCAGTTGCCTCTTTTAATAAACCACTTGTCCAAACAAGAAACTTCATATACAGAGATGATGATACTGAGGTTTACTCACTCCTCCTAACCACCCAAAAGCAGCTTTGTTCTTCAAAGAGAAACAGTTACCTGCTTGGCAGATCCTACTCCAAGATCTCAGAGGTACTGAATGGAAACATGCAACAGGAATGGAAGTTTTCACCCAATGCAGTTAATGTCTTGACTAAATCCATTTCCCAAGCACCAGGGGAAACTACACAGGACAACAAATATTTTAATTCTATACCATTTTCTCATGTACTCCAAAACACATCTGTTAGGACATCATGGTAAATGTAAATCGTAAAAAAATCAGGGATTCAGTCCTCTGCCCTTCCCCTCTTTTCTTGGCCACTGCCTTGGGATCAGTCAAAAGCCAAAACCCCCAAAAATTTCAGCCAGGTTTGATTTTAATCCAATTCCACACAATTATCATGACCTTCATTTATCATACACAGTCAGGTTCCATTACTTAAAAGACTGAAGTTTGGGGAAAGGACAGAGACATAATTAAATGAAATATCAGTCCAAACCCAACCATTGAATCCACAGACTTTTCAGTTTTAGAGTATAAACCAGGTCACACCCAATCATTAGTAATACTAAAGCCCATATTCAAAAGTCACTGCACAGAAGAAATATTTCTGGAGGCTGGATTAATCTTTAGAAAACTAGAAACTGTTGTATTACAGTCCTCAGATCTATTTATGCTGTGTAGGGCATCAACTGACAGCATATACTGAACTAGGGAGCATCCAACTCATAAAAGATTTAACATTTTACTTCTTCACCTTTAGGACATTAGTCTTGCTCTTGGGCTGTTAAACCAACCCTCAAGGTAATCTAATCAACCTTCCAGTCTTATGTAGTGAGTTTTAGCAGTTCTATAGGACCTTGTATAGCATAGCTTTGATTTGACACTTTTACTCATTTCAGACAAAGTTATGATCCCATTCTCTGATACGCACATCCTGCAAAGACTCACAGGTCATGTATAAACCTTTTGCCTTGTTTAAGGCCTGTAATAAAGTACTACCCAACCCCACATGCAATAGTTTAAATGCAAATAGGCCACATTTGTTCTAAAATTCATTTTCCAACTATTCCTTCCTAAGTGTTTGGCACAATTTTCTTTATTTTTTTCTTCCTCTAAAATAAAAGCATAAAAGCAGAAAGTCACACTAATTCAAAAGCAGAAATACAGAAATATGACCACTCATTCTAATGAGGTTTTACATGCTGCCAAGGGAAGAAGTTGATTTTGTTTTCCTTTTCTTTCCCTTACACTGCTTCACTATCAAGTATTGCAGGCACAGTTCTTCAGGAACCAAGAGGATAGTCCTGGGAGATAAAAATACCAAAATCTGTGTGGGCTTTTTTTAGACATAAAATTTGAGTCATAATGTTACAGTGCAATCACCTACTCCTGGGAGATCAGATGGAAATTTGACTTGATGCATAGAGTTTGGAGCCTTTAAGAATATAACGGGCAGCAGCCCATATTGGATGGGCTTTATCTGCAATGTATCAGCTGCAGACATTCCTGTTTCAGCTTGTTTTTATGTAGCAGAAAGTACTCCAAAAGGACCTCATGTTGTGTTTTCTTACTTCTCTGGGTCTATCTTTTCTTCATTACCCTGGCAACACAACAACTTTACCTCCACCCTGATTAAGCTATAAGGCCTAGACTGTAAAGGTTAGAGCAATAAGAATGGGTACCAGAGCTGGCAAAATCCTGATAGCCAGTGGGGAATACATGATACTCAAAATACACTGATGATATGTTTTTGAACAGGCATTCAAATATATGTGTTTCATCCTAAAGAAAGACTACATATTCTTTGCCATTTTCATTACCCTACACCAAAACCAGTCCTCAATTCATAAAGTGAGCACCATGTACTGGGTTTACGGTTTCTAAGCAGATGAAGAAAGTAAGAGGAGAAACTGAGTGACAAATTTCTTTTCACCTCCTACTTGTGTTGCTCTCTCCATTCCTTCATCCCACCCATAGAAAAAGGTTTTAGAGTCATCGGTGTAGGGCAAACCTTTAAAAGCAGTTATGTCCAATGACTGGAGCACTGTCAATACCTGAGCTGCCTACACAGCTAAATCTCCAGTTAATGCAATAGAATTTTAAGGCAAGTCAATCTCTGAACTTTAAAAGGAAGCTTTTGGAGATATTATTAGCAGAACAATATTCATTTCTTTGAGTAATTCTCATTTCTTGCTCAAGTCTATTATTAACTCATTTAAAATGAAAGGGAAAACTGGACAAACTGGTTAATCAAAAGAAATAGTGAAAGACAACATCTGTAACTTGGCACCTTGCATCCTGAAAACCCCTCAGCTTTCTCTTGCTTTCATTTGCCCTATTCCTACAAACATCCTACCTCCCCTGTCATGAAAAGAAAGTTCTGGTCTTTCCTCTCTTCACACACCCACATTCATTCTGCTTAAAGTGTCCCCTGTTACCAAACCTCGGACCCAAAAATCAGGCTTATTAAATAACTACTGGCTTGCAGAAACTGAGGCACCTACCGATAGCTTTACTGTTATATACACAAGTGCCTTATCCACAGACTTCACCAGAAAGCAATCGCATAGGTTGCTGGTAACCACATAATAAATCACAGCATGCCACCAGAATCTGCACTAAGCAAAGAGCCTGAGCCATGCTGTGCTAGAGAGAGTAGTGCCCCATCACCACAGAAATTAAGTCACAGTCTAAGGTAAACTTGAACCTTCAATTTAAAGACCTGAGCTGATGTTAAAGTCAATGCATTAACAGTTCAGTTTCCGTTAGCAGCTCAGGGCAAAATCATCTTTACAGCTGAGGCAAACTGAGGTAAAACCCATCAGGAACAAAACAAAATCTTAAGCACAACTTAATTCCACGGTAAAAAAGAGAAAACAAAGCCTGACAGAGTCTATATCTGTAGGTAACTCCGGGCTGCCTGGAGGCAAGGCATTGATTACAACAGAGTGACCTCTTGGCCCAGCAACATCCCAAGATACTGTCCCGAGATCCCAACGTTTCTAAAGCTGAACTAACAGCTATGCTAACGAGCACACAGACCTAGCACAGGAGAGAAGTTTCACACGTGCCAAGATGCTTGAGATGGGCTCTGGAGTTCTGACAGAGACCCAAGCTCTTAAGACACGCTACTGATTTAATAGATGAAATATCACACCAGTGCTGTCATAACATACTGCTAACATGCATAGGTAACTGGGTCATCTACATACTGAGTACGATTAGGCCAGTCAATTCGTACCACACTGTGCAAAACTGCATTTCAATATTTATAGGTTACTGGGTCGACTGTGCCCCATGCCCAGGAAAGCCAATCATGCATACCGTGTTTAATGCCAAGGCATGTTGAAATCTGTCATTTCAGTAGTTCTAGAAAAGTATATTCACACACTGACAGGACCCATGGCTGGCTGCTACTTCCATCTGTCAATTATATCACCTTCAGAGATGTTAAAATGCTGAGTGTTTCTGAGACAATGTAAACCAATGTTACCATCATGTAGTTCATATATCAAAATAAAAAACTATTAGCCTCAAAAAAATCACCTTTGGAAGATGAGAAATTAGCATGCTGTTCAATTAAATGTGTAATTTTTTCCTTTTTCTATCTCTTTCCAGAATAATCCAAAGGGTTCATCACCTTCAAAAACCAATTTTTTCATAAAAACCTTAAAAGTGTTTTGCTTATTTTATCAAGTCCCTCAACAATCTGTCAGCAATAATTAACTTTGAGTAAAGTCACTGAATCAAGCTCCCTTTCCCCAAGGGAAGGGAGGGGAAAAAAGTCACAAGGAAGAAAGAATAACGTAGGCATCCGAACACATCCATCCAGCTTCAGCCGGACTTCTAAAAGAAAAGGAAATTGAAATGCAAAAAGTAACATGTAAGAAAACCCCAAGCTCCTGCAAAGAAAATAGATGCTACAAATAGAAATGTAATGCCAGAATAGAAAGTAGTACCACTAATTAACAAATAATGGCACTTAGCAGTAACACTAAGACAAGTGACAAAACACTGGACAATCACTAAACAGTATGGAACTGCAGAAGGAAGAGGGAATAACTGGAGATATTAACATGGGAACTCATAAGGTAGCAGCCTGCACCAGAAACCTGACCACCTCTTAAATTCATGACGAAATACCCCTGTAAGAGAATGTATTACCATGTATTATTCATCCAAGAGGTTAATAACTTTCAGGAAACATTAGTAGACTTGCTTTAAGATCTTCAGTCACTATTAACGCTGACATTTTACACCAACTCTATTATGATCACAGAGCAATTAAAGCTGCTTCTGTGCCTGAAGAAGAACTTTTAAGTGGCCTTCCACGCTATTAGAAGACAGTGCTCTCCACAGCCAAAACCTTCAATGCAAAATGTTATTTCACTGGGTGGTCCATAAGTCCATCACTAACCATTATGATGTAAACCAAAAACCATTGCAGCAATTTCACTCACATGAAAATGGTCTTGCATATCAAGAAAAGCTCCTAAATGCATTTTCTCTAAGTATCTTCTTTGATATCTGAGCAACGAAATTGCTGAGACAGGGTAGGTTAGGTTACTTGTATGAGCAAGATACCGTGCATGACACCAGGCAGAACTGCATCCAAAAATATCAAGGGAAATGCCAACCATAAAGCCAGCTTTGTTTACCATTTTTTCACTATATTTCTACCAATTTAAATGGCCCTAAAGAAAGCTTGTGTAGGCAGCACAAAATTAACTTTAACATTAATAAAGAAATAAAGGGCGCCTCTGAAAACCATTTGTTTAAAAAAAGCTAAAACAAAGCACAATCAATTCCAACTAATTTTTAGTGGTTTTAGGATACTGACTTGCTGGTAAATAACAGCTGGGAGGAAAGAACAATCTGACAGACCAAGTAAACTATTTAACAGGCAAATCTGATTTACAAGTAGGAAACAATTTCTTGTTCAGTAGTCATCAGGATTACCTAAACTAAAAATCTCTGATTCTGAGTGAAATACTACAGTGGGGTGAAAAACAAAAGAAATATTCATTTAAAACTATAAATGAATTTGTTTTATATCCACATTGCTTTTGTTTGCTTTATTCAACTGTAGAAGAATGCCAAGCATCCTCCCGAGTATGGCTCATGAAAACAAATTCCAGCTTTCTGTGCATGAGTTCCTAGGGAAGCTGCTGTTTTTCAGAAAGAGTATGTACACAACTCTCCTCTGCAGGAGATTTTTGGACATTCTTTTCTCATTGTATGAGGCAACAACAGTACAGAAACCCCATCTGAGCATCACAAATCGGTAACAGTTTGAAATTTGAATAACAACGTACCTATGAAAAGTCTGTTTTCCAGAATTACCTATTCAATAACTCAATCACCTGAGGACAATGTGAACTGTTTGTACACAGCTCTACCAAGACAAGATAAAGAAGAAAGTATTTTTCTGCAAGCTTTATTCTTGTCTAAAAACAAAGGGAAGAATACCTGGCTGTAATCTTAATCCTTGAGAGAGATGAATGAGATAACATAGCTGAGTTTTGCAAGGCTCAAAAGTAGGACAATGACTTTTATGATTTATGACAATTCCCCAGCAGAGAGAGCAAGCTCAACATAAAGAAGAGCGTGAGTAAAACTCCCTAAGTGTCTTGATTTGTTCGTAAGCATTTCTTTGCATTGAAACACCTTGGCCCTTCACTGTTCATATTTCTCCAAGCAGAAATAGTTGTACAAGTTGTATTAAATAAGGGACTGGGGCTGTGGAGCTGAGGTCCTAATGGACCCCTAATAAAAGCATCACTGCAGGATGCCTAGCTGCTTCCTCCTACTGACATGCCGCTGTGGGCTTTGGACTTGATTTAGTTCTCTACAGCACTTCTCTGCCTAGCCCAAAAAGCATAGCTGGATAGCAGAAGGTGATCTCCAGTACAGTGCTGCATCATGCAACTCTCAGAAGAAAAATCAAAAAAGCACCCCAAAAAAAGTGAGTTAGCTTTTGATGCTCAAAAGCAAAACATGGAGGAAGACCAATTGTAAAATGGCTTACAGGCAAAATGAGAAAGGAAAACTGTCTATGGTTGGAAATCATCAAACAGAAAAGCAAGAAAAGGAAATCACAGATCCTTTCTGATTGTTTCCTGACCAAAGTTAGGCTTAGGCTAGCTGTTCAATAGCTTGGGATAAACACAACCATTTTGTCCTTTTCTGTTCAGGATGATCCGTAGATGACCAGCAGAGCTGAAGCATTCCTTAAAGAAGCAGTCACTGGATGCAATCCTCCCATATATGGATCTAATCCAGAGACTTCCAGAGCATGTACTAATATCCAGCTGTAAATCATTATTTCTGAATCTATTATTTTGGCTTCTCCTTTGTTCTAAGACAACAGAAATGCTAATTTAGGTCAATAACCCATTGATGCAAAGGCAAAGTCTCAATATACCAAAGTCTGCCAAATACATACTTTTATGGTAGTGGTGTAAACATGAATGCTGTTTTATCATTTCTCCAATCCCTTTCAATTTCTTCAGCTTAAAACTTCAACATTTACAAACTTCTCAAACCAGGGGTTATCTAGCTACGTTTACTTACCAACCTCTCTTCAAGCTACTTGCAGCCACCAAACATTTCAGGTTTTACTAAACTGAAAAGCACCAAGCGATATGTTTGAAGCCCTTCTTACTTGTGCTGATGAAACATATACAAATACATCCACATAGTGAAAGGTCCAAAAATCTGTCCCAGAGCATCCTCAACACTGGATGTCTAAGAAGAAGATGGTCATGAACAACAGAAGTACTCTATGCTTTAGAGGTGTCCTTTCCATATGCCAGTAACATGCAACTGACAATACACATGCAGCTCTAACTGTAAGATCACACAGAGACTGCCTCTAACTCCCCAAGGAGATTTTCACTTAATGCATTGCCAGCTGTCTAGCTCAAAAATGCTTCAAGTTGTGAACTAGAAGATTTAATTCTATGCTGTGAAGAAAAGCCAGGCACACAGCTAAGGACAGTCTAACTACATACTGAATGCCTGCGCCTGCTGCTCCAGGAGTGTGTGACAGAGACCATGGTAGTCCTCAGTAACAGGATGGTAGCTCACACTTTCGAGAGCAGACCTATGAGCAACAAACTCCAGCCTTATGCAGCCCTGTCAGACCCTGCGATGCTCTTATGGTGCAGTTTTTCCGCACATCCCGAGCATGCAACACTAGCATCGGACTGAGTTTAAAATGAAAGAACAAATATCACTTCTAGGTAAGCACAGTAAAAAAGGAAAGTTTTAAACCTGGTGGTTTATACCTTGAACTACAGGGAGGGGCAGAGAATTGAAACAAGTGAAACAAAGGGATGGAATTAGGACTGCTGGAGAAAAGACGAATAGATTGGGAGTGGGTTCGAACATCACCAAGAAAGGCTGCCCAATTCCACCCTTCCTTTCTGTCACATGTAAGACTTGTCCTCTATGTGCACATGAAAACATTTAGGAAGAACATTTTCAACATCTGACAGAGGACACATCAGTATGTGCTGGGCATTTGTTCCCTGGCAACTGGGCTTTTTCTCTTAGCAACAGAAATAGAGGAGCAAAGCTTTTCCAGAGGGGAAAAGAGTGCAGACATGAAAAGTGAAAGCAGAGTAGTCCAGTGTCAGGAGAACCTTTGGTCTGCATGATGAAAGCAATAGATCTTAAAACAGAAAACGTAAGTTTTATAGTACAGCTCTTTGTAGGAAAGATGTCTGCTTTAGATCTCTACAGCACTAGCAACAGAAGAACGCTAACTGGGGCAGTTTGTGGACATCAACATAAAAAGACTGCTAAAAATACACTTACAACTAACCATTCAATTAGTGGATTTAATCTGCTGCTCTAATGAGCCTTTGAATCCAGGAATGGTTGCATGTGTCAAAAATATTTATTCTGAGCATTTGAAATGTCCAGGGGGGAAAAAAAGAAAAGTTATTATTTTGCCATTTCTCTGCTCAGAAAAGTTTTAGCACCATCTCAGTGCATGAGCATGGCTGCTCTGACAAAGCCTCTTCCCAGCCTAAGCGAAACAATACAGACATGCACTCAGCTTATTTCAGAACTGCTTTTTCAATGAAACCTTTACATAAATGATCCAGTAAAATTAAACAATTTCTCTCCCCCCCTCCACGCATTCATCCATTCTTCCATTACATCTTCCTTCACACTGTAGCCAGGAGTAATCTTGTGTGCTTTGGGTGCAAATTTGTCTGCAGTGCCTGGAATGTTCATCCCAGCAGAACAGCAGTACCCTTCACTGTTTCCTATTTGCTGTCGTAAACAATTAAGTGAATTGGGCACGGAGGTGATGCGTCTCTGTTGATTTCACAAGGTCCTGGCCACCTCAGTTTTGGTTTGAGCTTCATTTGTGGATTTTAATTTCTGTGCTAATTAAATACTCTCCTGTAGTGTTAGTGACTAAAACAGCTTTGTTCAGGCGGTTTGCAAGGGGGTCCTCAGGATCTGTCCAAGGACTCATTTATTCACTTTTCCCTCAGCCCTGTCCTGGAGATCTTCAGGGCAATCTGCTAAAACCCTGAGAGGCTGTGCGGCCTTTCAAAGGAACAGAAGATTAAGGAGCTGCCCAGGACACAGGTTATAAGAGTGGGGAGGAGCAAAAAGTCCTCCTCCATTACCACTTCAGACAGTGCAAACTGCAAGAGCCAGCTGCAGCAGAACTAGGGAAAGGGAAACCTTTTTAAGCTTAGCCTCTTAGAAAACAATACCTATGCAGTCAGGCTGCCTCTGTATTTCTCTCCCAAGACATTTCTAACTTCATTACTAAATTTCATTCAAAATGGCCAAATAACCCTTATAAGTAATAAACCATTATACCCCTACAGCTTTTTGCAAAGCAGGCACTGAAAGCAGTGGAAAACTGATTTTACAGTTGTTGTGTTTTAAGCCCAGCTGTCACTCACACAGTTTGCTCACTCCTCTTTTGTTTCTCCCCCACACCATGGGATGGGGAGGAGAATCAAAAGAATGTAACTCCCACAGGTTGAGATAAGAACAGCCCAGTAACTAAGTTATGACACAAACCACTGCTGCTGCCACCAATAATAATAATGACCAGGGAAATAACAAGGGAAGACAAAACCGCTCACCACCCGCTGACCAATACCCAGCCCGACCCAGCAGTGA
>JAOEHX010032830.1:0-10931 GCA_025448015.1 Bolborhynchus lineola | reverse complement strand
CAGTTCCATGTCCTTTTTATGTTGAGGACACCAGAACTGTACACAATACTCCAAGTGAGGTCTCACGAGAGCAGAGTGGAGGGGCAGGATCACCTCTCTCGACCTGCTGGTCACACTTTTTTTTAACTCTACTCACATGACACTGATGAGATTTCCATAAAACACTTACTCTCCCTGGACACCCGCAGCAGCATACACACAACAATAAGAGTCAGCACTAAATAATCTGATGGCAAAAAAAGTAATTAAGTTTGAAGATGTCAGACAGTTTGAGGCATAAATATTCTGACACGTCAGCCCATTTAATTGCATTAATGTAAAAGTGTAATTTGAAAACCAAACCTGTGCAACATTGCACACTTCAGACAAATCAAAATCTTTTCACAATCAGGGTTTCACCCCTACTTTTAGTATACTGAGGCAGACAGAGATTCCCACTGCTGCCAGGAGAAGAAAAGGGATGGAGAAGTATTTTGTTCCAGCCAAACATAACAGGATCACAATTAACCACTAGGTCACTCAGGTGCTATGACAGTAAACGGGAGAAACAGTTGAATTAAAGTTGGTTAGAGAATATTTTGAATTTAATTTCTTAATAGTATGAGAATCTCAGACCATTTCAGAGCAGCATATTCTAATTTTACATCAAACAAACAAAAAACCCCAAAATACAAAACTCAGGCCCACTGCATTGCATAACTTATAAATCACTTCAAAAGACTTCAGTGTGAAAAGGTGATATGAAAGTGCAAGTTATTAATCACTGTTGCAGCTTATTTGTTTACTTGCTAACCAGGATCTGCTTCAGGAGTCCATACCACAACTAATTAACTGTAATGCTTTGTAATTGTATAAACAGAATATATAATGGATCTGTATGATATATAATTAATTCTGCCCTTAAGGAAAGCTTTTGTAAGTCAAACCATGTGCTATTTGACAATTGCCTCTTTATATTCTCTCTTATATGGTAGGTATAGTTCCCTGCCAGCAGAGCTCAGGGAACATTCTAGAAAACAATGTTTGCTGGGGCTGGCTGGGTGTTTTCTTGCAGGACGGACTGGGAGCCCCGTCTCCAAAGCTGTGGTGGTTGCAGCTGCCTCTGCCTTTTCCTTTATGCAGCCCACAGTTAGGAAAGGCACCTTGATACAGAAATCAGTATTTTAAAAATAGTTTTGATTTTAGTAGTTTTAAATTAGTTTTAAAAATTAATTTTTAAAAAAATTAGTTCTAAAAGATCAAGCCCACTTGCTCTTGCCATGCAGCAGTTATTTGGTTTATCTTGAGTTTTGTCGGCCTTTTTTGTATTTTTTTGTATATTAAATTCCAGGCTCAGCCCCATCATTGCTAATGGGCCTGCAAAATTAGAACAAAACTTCAGACAAATGCAAATATTTTGTTTCTGAATTATGACTTATAAATAAACACAACCTAGTGTGGTTAGAGACTAGCAGTTCTCCCATCTGGTGTTTGATGTGCTTGTCCTTCCCATGGGAGAAAAGATGACACTCAGGAGTTCAGGAGACCTGAGGGATCAGACGCCTGGTTTCATTAGATGAGGGCCTGCTTCCTTGAAGTGACAGAAGAGGCAGCACCTATCTTTAATACCTGTTCAAAGGTGTAGAAGTGCCATGTCATCCTTATGTAGGGACCAGAACTCTATGTGTCCCTGGCCATGGCTGGAAGAGAAGTCTTGAAACATCAGGCTTAGCAGAGCTGATTTGAGTCCAGTGAAAGACTCCACTAGACTGTTTTCAGAGAAAACCTGTCACTGCCAGATGCTGATCATAGCAAGTAGCCATCCAAGCACCCCAGCATGGGAAGTTCTCACCTTCCTAGTACTCTGCTGATGATCTAGTTGGAGGTGCATTTCCAAGGACCACTGTGCCTTGGGGCACTAGTTCTTGCTTTGGACATCTTAAATGTACATGACAAAAGAAGTTAATATAAAGATAAGATGTTTGCTGAAAGGAATTAAAAAAATAAAAAGAACAAAATAAAGAGTGAACAAAGAGCAGAAGCCTCCTTGATCAAGCCACCACTCGGCACAAGTTCATATTACACTCCTCTGGAATGATAATCACACCCTTCCTCAAGCCTGACACACCACTGAGAGGAGGATTATCTTTGCATGGCTGCCTAGATCCCTCTCACTGATAAAGCTGCTCTATCTGAGAAGTATTTGGCAGAACTGTCGCCATACATACAAACAGAGGAGCCGAATCTTCTAACCTCAGAGGCTTGGTATGGGGAGTAGTCTGTATCAGCTTTTGTGTTCTCCAGATCAACTCTACAGATCACTTATGTAACTTAAAGAACAAAACACACAGTTTCCTTGGGGAGCTTTGAGGTGGTTTTATTAATTGGTTTCCAAACCTTTTGAGGTAACATTGCTTTCCCACTCACAACCACTTTTGAGTTCAGAGCTGTTTTCAATCCTTTGGTGTGATAAGAAGTCACAAAAAATTCATTAGTTTTCTTCTTTTTTTCCGAAATTAAGAGATACAGCTTCTACCCTTGTATGATCAACTGCACTGCTTACTCCCTTTCTCTTGACTTCTTACAATGAATTACCTGACATATCCTTTTTCAAAATACATTTTCTGTATAACATTCCTTCTCACATAACAGAGGTACGCTGTATGCTGGAAGAGCCAAAGCCATAACTCAGTGTACAGGAGAAGGTCTTCCCCTTGAGACATTTCATCTTGGACTTAAAATAACTAAACAATTACATCAAAGAGTTCAGTTTCCATGTGAAGACCCTGATTTCAGCTGTTTATTTAAATGTAGTAGTTCTGTCTCCACCAGGAGTGGTCACATTATGTCTCAAGCATCATGGAAATTATGTGTGCCTACATCTGCCTAGCTGGCCAGTCCAAGTTCGCATATGACAAGCTTAGAAAGAATTTCTTCAAGTAATGTGTGGGGATTTTGTCATTTAAGACTATGAAGGATCTGAAGAAATTATCCAAAAGGCATACTTCATTGGAACTACTCTGATCTCTCAAAGAAAGAACAATCTCTATGGGCAAATAACATATGTAGACATTTGCCAAATGACACTTTTCTTTCCAAAGACCAGTAAATATCAGATTACTCTTGAGAGTAATAAATGTTGCAATAATGCTGTTCTTGATTACAGGCAAGACTATAAAAGCTCTGACTGGTAGTGATTCCATAATTATGTTTGATTACAGACATGCTCCTACTGTCTGCAAAGTGGATTATTTGTTGCCTGGTATCAGTCACCTGGATTCCACTGGAGACCAAGAGCACACTGTGCCAGCATGCACACCTCACTCAGCTGCCTTCCTCAGAGCTCTGTTACTAAAGCGTAGCATTTAATAGCAGGACCTGTGATAGCGGGGCACGCAAAACCTTTTTGGAGCTGTAATTAAAACACTATATAATTGCATCAGTGGTGGCCACTTTCTAACAGGATCCTGAATCTCAGTAACTCTCAATGGCTCTTGGTTGTTAATAAAGTTCTACTTCACAGTGCAGAGGATAAAGTTACTTGTCTTTACTGTATTACTACAATTACAGCAAGAACCAAAATGTCAATGAGAAATAAAGAAAAACAATATCTGTAACTGTCCATGCTTTCTACTACTACAGAATTAAAACAAGGATAAGCTCCACTAAGTCAAGGAGCCCTCCCTCTGTCAATTAACAACAATAAAAAGAATATCATGCCTTACAATTTATTCTTCAGTGCTTTGTTTATTTGGTATTAAATGACTCATGGAATAAGGTTTCCACCTCTCCCTGTGGGAGATTATCCCAGCTGCTGAGACCTACTAGCAGTTCCCTTTCTTTTGTTTCTCTTCTAATGATGCCTAAATTTTGCATTCTATTTTAGTTTGGGATGTAAAATCTACAAAGGAAATTCATATATTTATTTAAATTAATTTAAATGCAATTAAGGCTGTGACATGAACCCGCAAACTCAAAGAAACTTGTAGTTGAAACAGAAATGCATCATATATATCACTTGAGCACTGTGCCACCTCAGCGGTACCCTTTTAAGCTGACTGCATGCTTCCTTGTTTTTACAGGTTTGTTCATTATGTAAATGCACTTCTATTGTATGTAAATTAGCATTAGGCTAACTGTTAAAGCATGTTTTATAGCTGTCACACCAACAAGCCACATTTACAAGTAAATATTTGTTCTGCAGGCGAATATATTACCTGCCTGGAAATAATAATTATTCTCAGTATTTTGTCTCAGTGCTGTGACTCTTGCTCTGGGCCCAAAACCTATTGTATGCACAGAAGCTCTCAAAATAGAACATCCTTATTAAGAGGACATTGCTTATGTAGTAGCAAACCCTAAAGCAATGTGGCTATCTAACACATTTTTTTCTTATTCTTCTTACAAGGCTGCAAAATCTGTTTAACAAGAGAATATTCCCCTCCTTTGAAGACATAGAGACAACATGTTTACTTCCCAGTAGCAGTAGCAGAGGCCACTGTGTTACTCAACATCATCCCATTTGGCTGGTAAGGGAACAGTGGTGACAAGCTCCAAATAAAGTTTGCTGCTATTTGTTGTGCCTAGGAAGAAAGATGGTGGTGAACGAGGCTTTATTTGTGAGAAAAAGTAAAGTAACATAAATCCAGGGAAGGACTCTCTGAAACAGACACTGGAGTTCCCAGACCCTCAGATTTGCCTTTTGAATCAGTGTTGTCAAAATGTACCCTTACTAATGTCAGCACAAACCCGATGGCTAGGGCACTGGTGTGGTACAAGTATTCACAGTTAGAGCAGTTCAAAAAGAACAACAGAAAAACAGATATAAACGAAATCAAGAAATCTTAATGGAAAGATTTCAGAGACTGCTATCAGACACTTTTAATTCTTTTAATGGATCATAATGGACTGAAATCTACCTTGTTAAAGGGACACTGTTCATTTAAAAATTAAAATGCCATATATATATCAAAGTACTTCATAACACATTTGTGCTTTTCTTATATCCTTAGCAAGGTAAGTGATCACAAAAAATGGTGCCTTTCCTTTCATTTATTGTATTTGGTATGATCAGTAATAAGAATACAAACATAAATATACTCTAATTGCTACTGGTGTTTGTTTGTTGTTTCTACCTTTTCCATTCAAGGTATTGTCGCTGTACAAACTTAAGATAGAGTAGCCGAAAAAATAATTTGTTTCCTCACAGATGGTTCTATGATGTAGCATGAGGGTGTTTTATAAATAGGAAGAATTACTTCCATTATGTCTATGCAACATGAAGAGTTGGATTTTTTTAGCTATTTTTATTGATATTTTACAGATGACACTGGCAAGAAAAATCAAGGTTAAAATACTAGAAGCGCCCATTACATTTGACATGTCAGGTTATCCGAATACTTACTATTTTACGCTGTTTCAGTCAGCTCACATCGGTGTACAGGAACCACACAAATATGGCTGCAAGTGTCCTTATACCAATTGCTTAGAAATGGAATAAAGGGAAAGCAAACCTGCAAAAGCTGTCAGCTACCCCTGTGAAAGGACTTGGGCTTAGTCCCAGCTGTGCCAGATGGATTTTTTTTTTCCCAGATGATAAACTAGGGAAAGCGGATGGAGACGGAATTGAGTCAAGTGACCAAATTCTGAACAATAACTTAGGGCTGGAGAAAACTCGGCTTCTCATGGGATATGGTCTGACACAGTTGTTTTCTTAGCTAAAGGAAAGTGTTGAATGGAATTACCTGTAGCAAAGGATAGAAAGAAAAGCTTCAGACTGAATGAGGAGCCTGGAGGAAGAAGGATTAGTGATTTTAGCTGTGAGTTGAACATTCACCTTTATGTTAAACCAGATGCCTAAGGAATACATAATTCAGAAGTCCCAAGTGGTTGGCCTATTTTCCTGAAGAAGAGAAGAGGATGTAGCAGCAGGTCTGATTCCAGATGAGATAAGAATTTGTTATAACAAAGGTAATGGTTAACTGTCATGTTCTGGTTTAAGTGAGTTATTCAGTAGCACAAAAAAAGGCTTCTGTATGTTAGGAAAAAAAAGACAATTATCCAAAATGGTATTCAATTTTCTTTAGGGAAAAATCTTACAGTTCTTATTCTGTAGTTTCCTGGCTTGCTCATTATGCAGTCCTTATAGTGACAATCCTATGCACTGAATGAAATACAGTAACAAGTAGTAGTTGACTAAAATGACAGCACTATAAAACCTTTTTGCTGAAATTAAATGCTAACCTTAAGTCCAAAATTTCCCAGTTTGTGAGTATTCATAAATACTCATTTCACCTGGTATAAATGCAGCTTGACTCCATAGGTCTAACATGCCTTTATCTAATGCCTTTTCCCAGTCTCCAGGAAAATAAAGACATGAAGAAAGTAAATCTAACACCTGACCATGTTTGGCCCTAAATTGGCTGATCAGTAATGTGAAAGTAAGTCCTCAGTAGTGGAGTTTCCTTTTGTGGTTGGAAGATAACATGATCATGTAGAGACTTGAAAGTCATTGTGAGCTGGAAATGCTGTGAGTGGCACTGAATATGTAGACAAAAGTTTTGCCTGCCTCTACCTGCGCCATTTTGGCTTCTACTCTCCTTATTCTCTGTGCCTGAATCCTGGTCCTCCTACCCCATTCCCAAATACTTTCCTTCTCTTTTATATGTCTTGTCCCATTTCTCAGTCCTCTCCATTTCACCCAGACTTCTCAAACATATTCTCAACTCCAATCTCTTCCTTGGTGAGTGTCAACAAAACCAGCATAGGAGATAATGACTTTGTATCAGCAGCCCTGAAGAATTCAAGGGCACAATTGCAAGCTAAGTCCCAAGAAGACTGTGGACAGAAGGTGCTCAGCTGATCTGAGGAGGCAGTTATCTGTGCCATCAAACATCTGGGAGCTGTGATAAAATGGAGCAAAACAGGCCAAAATGTAAACCAACACATTCACAGCTTGAGAGAGACATTTTCTGGGAAAATTTGCCACTCCTGCTTCAGCAGAGCTACTCAGCACGAGACAGCAGCATTCCACGTACAGTCCTAACTACAAGTGATGCTCCCTTTCATACCTAAGGATGCTGCAAGTGCACAGTGACAAGCTTATCTCAGACCCAGTTTTACCGTTTGAAAGCTGCACTTTGGGTTCTTCGGTGTTGTCCCAGTCTTCAGCTGTAAATAATGTTTTCTGGTCATCCCTTTCAGAATGTTACTGGGATGTAAATACTTCATCTTGTTATTTCTGTCTTCCCGAATGTAATATTCTCAATTGCATATTTATTACAAATAAGTGAAATAAACAGAATGGATCCAAAGATACGTGAAAATTAACTCACCCTTTCTCATTGCTATTTTGCATTAAGTGCTGTGTGAAAACCTCAGAGACAGAAAGAATTGAATTCTAAGTGGAGTAGGCAAAGGGCAGCAAAGAAAACATAGAGGGAGATAAAAGAGATACAAAAATAATGAAACAAGCAGGCAGATATGCTGAGAGCAGCGTATTGATGGCTTTAGATCAAGGTAAGTGCCTAGAAACAAAAGATATGTCCAGATTTGATGAGGTTTTCCCCTCTAAAACCTTCAAGTAGGAACAAAATAAGGATTAGGATTGCACAGTGTCTAGTAACTGCTTAAACCTTCTCAGTTTCCATGGCTCATAGCACTCAAATAAACCTCTTTCTGCTCTTGAGAGATGAACCCATTAGTAAATGATAATAGTAGATTATTTTGCCTATTGTTGCCCACTACTTGAGGTCACTCCCTTGCTCTTGCTGTGATCTGTAATTTCCCCTGCTTTCATGGTGCCTCTCCCAGAAGCTGTGCTAAGGATGCCTGTGTCTCCCAAAAGGATTTAAGTTTCAGAAATATCTGTTACCTCCAGTGTAAACCTCCTTAAGCACATGTCATCTGACAAGGTGGTTTTTCAAAATGGAAATGAGAAGCAAGAAACGCCTTTTATGTGGCTTTTGAGAAGTTGTCTCAAGGTATTTAAGGCAAACACGGATTTTTGAAAGATATAAAGATCCTGGTAGGTGCTCAGCCTTTGCTCTACTTTTCCTGTTATGTCTTCTGAATACTGCAGAACAATGGTATTCCCAGAGGGAAGTGCTCTGAAACCTAGACCAAAAACATAATGAAAAATTCAGGAGTTGGCATACCACTTTAAAACATGGAAGAATACTTTCTTAATGTCTTCCAAAATCAGCTTCCAGTGCTCATGGTGGTGTTATACTATGTAAGCTAATCCTAGTTAAGAAAGGGATGAAGCTGGAAGAAACTTTTGGGGAGTGATGTCTCTGCTGCATGACTGTTGATGTGTCTGTTTACAGCCTGATTGAAAGTGGCCCTAGTGGGTCTCTTCTTCGCTTGCTTTGAAGGCTGTGCAGGTGATGTGTTGGGTCAGTTGTCAGTTCAGCTCTGTCTGAGTCAGTTCAGACTGAAAGGCTGAAACATGGCCCTCTGGAAAGGAAGACTTGCTGCTAGTATTTTATACCACAGTGTCCTATGGTCTGGGGGTTGTTTTTGTTTTGGGGCTTGTGGAATTTACTTTGTATCACAAGTTTATCTTGTCTTTCTGCATCTATTCTTCCTATTCAAATATCTCACTTGTTTTGACAGGAAAGAATGTGATGGAAGTATTTGCAGGGATTGCAGAATAGAGTCTAAGCAGCTAAAATCAGAAGTTGTACTTGTTCATCTTTATTTTAATCTGATGTAACCCTGAGCACCAGCAATCACTGGAGCATATCAGCTATTGTCCTAGTCAAAGATTCACCACCTCTCTCAGATGACACCAAATGATTTTCAGTCTGTAAGACATTACTGTATCAGCAATTTTATCTGACAAAGACACAGATACAGGAAAATGCGCTTACTGTTTAAAACACCACTGATATTAGTGTAGGCAGACTACTTCTACAGGTGAAAGCTTTCAAATCATTTTGATCCCAGTGCTGTGAAGCAGAAAATGATAAACTAAATAGACTTCATAAGCTGTGATTATGCAAAGCGCAAAATCCTTGAGGGGAAAAGGCTCTATACCACAGTTACACAAACAAGTTTGGCTTATGTTAGCAGGAAAAATAAAACAAACAAAAAGACTGGACTAGTGGAAAAATACATGGTTGCTGTTTCTTCTTAAAATTAATTGATAGGAGTAGCTTTGTTGATGAGCACATGTTCATGTGGATGTGCGGTGTGTTATTCCAAGCCTTTCTGTAACGTAACCGCATCACATGGTGCTAGTGCAAACACAGGCTCATTAACAGCCCATGAATAGAAGCATTTTCCTAGAATACAGTTTCTCCTTGGGACTATCAACTGGTTCCTGGGCCACCCAGGGGTCATGGTAGGTGCAGACATCTTTGGAAATAGAGTGACTCGGATAACCTGAAGTGAGCTATAAGACAATTATGAGTGTTTATCATATAATCAAAACAGTACAAGAAATATAGTTAATTCCGGTGACACTTCTGGTTTGTTCCAGACTGGGAGGCAGTATCTTATACAGCAGAATATAACTTGTTAAAAAGCAATCTTTTTATTGCTATCTATGTTTCATGTTGTCTTTGTTCTCTTGAAGCCTGCATTGTGAATCTGAGAGGCCATCACACTGTGCTGGCTCCCTCCACGAAGAAGGACTCACTGTTTTTCCTTCACCTCCACCAGCATCCTATTTGTGTCAGATCCAACATAAACCCTGCTCTCTTGGTGGACTCAGCTCAACTTCTCTCTCTGATCTTACAGCCTTTTATTTTCTTAGCTATTAAGATACTCATCTAAATCTTTGTTTTCTTTCTGTCCCATTGTCTCATGTTATCCGTTCATCTAGTGGGAGTTTTTTCTTCTAAAACAAAAGCACTTTTCTTAGTATCACTGTAAAACTTTTTATTTCCTTCTTGACATTCTTTGAGGTTTTTGGATTTACATTAGGAAAACTTTCATATAAATCCCATATAGACTTACATGAAATTATAAAACTGCACGTAATCAATATTTTAAGGACATCTTTTAGCAAAAGGAAGATTACTGTCAGTCACATATGATGGCCATGAATAAACTTCCTCACGGGTAATTATGGCCCTGTTTCTGAGCCTGCCCTGCATGGGAGTAGAGGATGTGGTGAGAGATAAGTCTCCTGAGATTAGGGGCAGTGCAAGACTTGGTCCAGAATAGTTGCTCTCTTTGGTTAGTTATTATTAAATCGGCATCTCGTAAAGCCAACTTCAAACTCCAGAGCTCATCTTGGTACCTGAGATCCCCGGGGGCTGCTGCCCCCTCCTTCCACCTATTAACAGTAGAGCCCGGCAGTCCGACGTCACTCGGCCCCGCAAACTCGGGCATCCCTGCACACTCACCCGGGAGGCGGGGAACCAGCGAGGCGGCTGGGCAGCCCGGCCGGCGGCAACTCTGCGGGGACAAATAGGCCGCTGCTCTGCGGGAAGAACCTGAGGGGGCGGGACGCCACGGCAGGGCCCCGAGCAGACACCTCTCACCCTTCACCGTCCCGCCGGCTCAGCAGGGTCCGCAGACAGGCAGCGACCGTCCCCCGTGCGCCGGGGAGGAGCCATGCCCGCGCCGCAGCGCCCGCCCCGGCGGGCAGCACGTCCCTCCCGCGCCTGCCACATCCCACTTCCCAGAGCCCGCCTCCTCCGCCGGCGGGACCGCCCCGCCCACAGACGCCCCGCCCCGCCGCGAGGAGCCTCTTCCTCATTGGTTGGAAGCAGAGAGCGACAGGGCCAGTTACCAATAGAGGCTGAGCTGTCGCGGTAGTGCCGGCCAATAGACGCGCGTGTCTGCCGGCCCTGCCTGTCGCGGCCGGGTGCCGGGGCTGCGCGTTGCCATTCGGAGGGAGGGCGGCGCGGGGGGTGGATGGTGCTGGCCGCGGGTCCCGGGCGCTGGTGCAGGCAAGATCTGGAGCTGGTTGCGAGCGCCTCCGCCACTCCCCGCCCGAC
>JAOEHX010032828.1:2793-15645 GCA_025448015.1 Bolborhynchus lineola | reverse complement strand
TGCTCTGAATCTCTTCTCTGCCCAACCTGGAGCTGTGCCTGGGATTGCTCCTACCCAGGTGTAGGACCTTGCACTTGGCATGGTTAGACTTCATCAGGTTGGCATCATCCCACCTCACAAGCAAGTCAAGGTCCCTCTGGATGGCATTCCTTCCCTCCAGCATATCAACCAAACCACCCAGGTTGGTGTCATTGCAAACTTGCTGAGGGTGCACTCAATCCCACTGTCCATGTCACCAACACAGATGTTGATGCAGAAAGACCCAACAGCTAATGGTGCCTATGTCTCAACAGAACTGTTGAAATTACCAGATAAATAGTTCCATGACACTTATGTATTTATATGTGCTTTTGTATCTGCTTTATATGAAAAATTTCACAGTGTGGAAGGTCCCTGGGTCTATATGCAATGCTTAAAATTGTAATTGAATCCAGAAATTAGAGCCTCAGAATTTGCTCGTTTCAGATTTAATTTCATAAAAGTGTAATACATTTGCAGAAAATAATAATCACTTGATAACTTTGTTGGAGTTTAATGCATGCTTTTACAGGATCAATGTTTACAGTACATTTAGTATTAGATGCATTGAGGTTTTTTTTAATAATTAATAAAATACATGGTCACTACTGATCACTTGGCCACTAAAGACCTTTATTTCAATTCATTCATTTATACTGGTGATCTTCAAAACAAATATTTAATTATTTAGCTTTTTTTTTTTTTTTTAAATTCAAATTCTATTAAGTCTGTTTAAAGACAGCTATTGGCTTCAACTGCTGTACATGAAGTGGAAGTCTGAGCTTTGGGTATATGTAAAATTCCCGAAACATTTAGATTCTGCCATAGGACAGAAAAGAATGCTTACCTTACTCTCCTTGAATAAAAGAAGATGAAAACATCCATATTTTTGTTTCCTTTGTCTGAAAACTATCAGAAAGAAATCAATGGTTGCTGTGAAAACAGACTATGGGAAAATGAGTAGCTGTTTTAGTGACATTGCATTAGTCACAAATCATCTTTGTCTTCATGTCTGCTATCCACAAGGTTACAAACCTTTCTGCAGATTTTTAACCAAGTCTCTGAAGCTTAGGAACCTGCTGATGTTGGCAACGCGGAACATTAGTACAGCAAATTGAATGTCTTGAGTACGGTGCTGTCTGGATGTTATTAAATTGATTTTCTTTTTTTTCTAAAAAGACTGCAGTACTTTAGAGGTGGATGTCATTACTGCTCCTTGAAGTGTCTGCTTTATTACTGGTTATCTCAAGAACAAAAGAAGGTCCAGGCATGTTATAGGCCTTTCAATCTATGTCATAATTTTCATTAATAATTGCCTATCTTTCTAGGCAGCCCTGAAGTATGGTGAAAGATGAGGTATGAGATCAAACAAAAGTTCTTGAATAGCATATAAAAAGAAACAATTTACAGAAATGCTGTAGTTCTACTTTTCTGACACACCTGCAATTTTCTTTTTTTTTTTTTTGTGGGGGAGGTTGTGGAGTTTAAAAAAAAAAAAAAAAGTAGTATTTTTCTGTATTATTACTTTTCCCTTTTAAAGAGGAAAAAGGCAGAGAGGTTTCTATTTAATGAATACTTTTTTTTTTTTTTTTTCTTTTGTCAGAGCTACCATTTATGAATTGGTTACTAGTATTTCTATTTGTCTTCTCCAATATGATACTAAAAGTAGGTAAGAACTCTTTTCTAGACCAGTGTCAATTTAATTTGCCATGAAGAAACTTTTTCTGCAATGCTTAAAGTCAGAAGTGGGGAAATGTTTTTTTGTGAAGATAAGGGCAATTGAATCTTATCCTCAGGGTGTATGTGGACTGTTAGAGGAAGGATTACTGCCTAATTAATTCCACTAATCCTAGAGGAAGGATTACATATACAATGTTGTATGGTTGGCTATAATTGTATAGTGACTAAAGCTTCATGACTGTTTTAAGAATTTTAGTTGGGATGATCATTTATATACAGGATCAATGTATGTCTAAAGTGTTATTACTCTGGTAAGGTCTGTCATGTAATCAGAACTAGATACAAAAGTAAATTAACTGCGAGTTATACAGAATACCTTATAAACAATGGCAGTAAAAAAGGAGAATAATCCACAATAATCTGAAATAGATTGTCCAAAGTACTTTTTGGGAACTCATGAGTATCAATAGCATACATATCATTACTTTTCCTTGTAAAAAATAAATTAATTTTTATGCCTTGTGTGTGTAGACATAAAGAGTTCAAAAATTTAAGATAAAATATGTGTTCATAAAATGTGCCTAGATGACTGTAAGTAATCGCTATTCGCATCTGTCATAAACTCCATACCACTGAAATACGTGGCTGAAAGTCGTTATTAAAAAAAGAGATCAAAATATTGTAAGTATTGTAATTAGAACCTGGTATCTTACGGATAGTCCATAAATGAATGTAATAACCTACAAAATGAATGTAATAAAACCTGACCTGATATTTGAAGTTCTGTAAGGTCATAATTTTTTAAAATATTATTTTTGTGAAGTTGTTATGCCAGGACCAAGACAGTTCAGGTAGGCACAGTAATTGCACAAATATGCCCGTTTCATTCTGTGGACTATGTATGTTCTTGAGGCACTGTTTTTTGTAAAGAACTGCATCATCCACTTAAGGCAATAGTGAGATCATTTATTTCTTGAAGTTCTTCAAGAGCATAATAAAAAACGTATTTTAGTTTATGTGGTTTAAGTTGAACAATACTACAATTATACTGAAAGCCAGGACACAGCTCATAGTTTGATTTGTAATTACTTCTCTTTTTAATGTGTACATCTTCTTAAACACAACAGCAAAAAAGGTGTTGAAGCCTGTCAGAGCTGTTCTATTTTAGATGAGTGTCTTCAGTCTCTGTATAGTATCAAGAATGTATATTGCTAATTGTAACTCACCAACAAAAGGTGACCATAGCTGCATGCATGAAACCCTTTAGGATGAATTTGACAGTAAAGAGATAACACAGTATTCCAAACAATTAATTTGTATTAATAATGATTTAAGAAATACAGATAATAAAATAAATTAAAAAATAATAATAACATGATGATGTTGGCCTGAATGTCTTCCTAAATTACCTATTTAAAGTCTAGCTTCTGGCAGCAGTTGCAATTTTCTGAATCTATTTTAAAAGTTGAAATATAGAGAAGAACTTTGGTGAAAAGAGACAAATCCACGGTTGTGCTCAGTCATCTCTGATTCCTTCACCTGCAGCCTGAAATAAGAAGAGTATAATAGATCTGGCTTTATAGGCACCTTCTGTTCTGTAGAGCACAAGGTACCAAATGAAAACTTTTCATAGAATCATGGAATTGTTAGAGTTGGAAAGGACCTCAAGATCATCCAGTTCGAACCCCCCTGCCATGGGCGGGGACACCGCACACTAAACCATATCACCCAAGGCTCTGTCCAACCTGGCCTTGAACACTGCCAGCAATGGAGCATTCACAACTTCCCTGGGCAACCCATTCCAGTGCCTCACCACTCTTACAGTAAAGAATTTCTCCCTCATATCCAATCTGAACTTCCCCTGTTTAAGTTTAAACCCGTTACCCCTTGTCCTCTCACTGAAGTCCCTAATGAAGAGTCCCTCCCCAGCATCCCTGTAGGACCCCTTCAAGTACTGGAAGGTTGCCAGGGAAGAATGAAAACTTCATATGCATGTCGAAGTAAGCTTTAATAAGCTGTTCTTCTGATGTTTTAGGCCCTGTTACAGCTTTTGGAATGCAGTGCAATAAAATTCCAATTTTCTAATTTTTCCCCTCACCCCCCAAGTTTAAGCTTGACTCAAGTGCTATATTATGCAATGAACAAACATTAAAAGTATTGAACATGGTTTTGTGTTTAACAAACAAGAATGTTCCCAGTTATATGTGGTAGTACAGGTAGAGGAGACAGTGCAGTGGTGAGGCTTAAACAAGAAAATGGGTTACTGCGTCTTTTTGTAACCAATCGGTCAGATCCATTGCTAGTTCAGTGAGGTACAGCAATTCCAGTAGCCTGTAAGCAGTCAGTAAGTACACCAGAAAACTATAGACCAGTACAAAGAATAACTGTTTTCAGATATTTTCGCCTGGATACTGCAGTATATTTCTACCTATCTTGTATGATCCATTCTTAGCTCGTTCCTGTATCACTTTTCCTTTAATGATATCTTCATATACTTCTACTTTATATAACTCTTACTGAATTAAAATAAGCTTTAGTGTGTCGTTTCATTACATAGTGAAGCTTTAAGTTAACTTCTGTTGGATATTTACATTAAGTTGAGAAGGTTGGTAAATTGTATGTTTAACTATCAAATCTCAAGAGATGTTTGAAAAGGGAATGTTACAAAGGGAGGAAGTTAAATGTTTGGTATAGTATTCTCTTGCTGGCATCCCATTACATACAGTAAATGGTATTTCTTGCTCATTTCACTCTGAGAGGCCAAATTCTGCTGGTTTGGAAATATAACAGACATTGTTTATATGAAATTATTATTCATATATAGCATTTTCCCAGAGTACCTCTGTTATCCTTAGTGGTGTCTGGCCATAGAACAATCCCGCAATACATGCACATATATCAAGACAGTACAGAAGATTCATAACATGCAGAGGATCATATACATGTAGTTTAGTATTCATTTCAGCAAAATGCTTACATATGTGAATTATTACATCTCTGCTAACCAAAGCAGTGGATTCAGGCATACATTAAAGTGCTTTACTGAATTAAGACCTAAACAAGTTATCCAAACAATCCTGTCCTTAGAACTCTGTTGTGGGTCCGCTTATTCTTTCTGAGTGTTTGAATGTTTAACTGTGTTAGTGGTTCGGCATTTTATAGAATACCCATATAGAGTGCACTGCTTGTTTATCTCACTATATTTATATCTACATTTTCTAAACTGGCACAGCAGCATTAGCTGCATTCTGAGCCTTCTAAAAAGCATGGCAGTCTGTGCAGACTTCTGTGTACTGTTCTCATGTGCAGACATCTGCTGCAAAACTGATAAAAGCCTATTCTTCTCTTGGAGGTTCTAAATGTCATCATCTCATAATCCTCTCTCCTACCCTTACTGTAGTTGGCTCTGTGCAAAACTGACAGAATGAGATTTGCACATCTGAATAAGTATGTTCTGTTTCTGTGGGATAATACTCATTCATTGACTTCTGTTAAGATTTAAGCTCAGTCACAGAGGTTTCCGCTTCCACATTTTTGAAACCTTTTCGCTGGATTTTAACATTGAAGCTGAGTTCAGTGCATTGTTAGAAAACAGAAGTTCTTATTCTGCCATCTTATGTCATTAGACATTCATATCTTGAAAAAACATGCAGGATTTTGAAGCAACCAGGGCTTGTTATTGAAGAAAGCTTTAAAATCTATTGTAGTATTAAAAGAGTAAATCCCAATGGCTGCTGTTCAGCAAGTCATTATGAAAATAGAAGAGGCTATAAATACTTACTTATAAAACATTTTGAAATTTGTGTTTTATTGAGGTTCATAAAATAAAGCACCTACAGAGCCTGTGACACTTGGAACAGGCTTTTGGTTGAGGAAGAGATAACAGAAGCATACTTTTGTTTACCTGATAATTTTGTGTATTTTTATGTATGCATATAGAGAGATAATGAAAGAAAGTCTGCTGGATGCAAACCAGGATTATTATTATTTTTTTAATTCTGACTTTTCTGGATAATTCAAGACAGAAGATAATTAGGGTGTCTTTTTTTGTGGAAAACTTTGTGTCTCAAAAATTGTGCAGTCAACTTCCAAATCTCTTATGCTTTGATAGGATCTGGAAGTATCTTCTGGTAAAATTTTTATGTTCACTTCACCTGTTTTAAAAATAAGTAGAAACAGGTTATCCTTGTTTGAGGAAAAACAGTCACAAACACCCTCAGAAAGACTGTTTTCTGTTGTCAAGAAGCCTAAAGGAAAATTTGGAAGCTTGCATAAGTGGAGACAACAGACATATCTGCTAGGCAAGTTCCTGGGCATTTCTGTTGGTAAGCACAAAATATGGAATTGTGAGATACCAAGAACCTTGTATCATATATTTCTGCTTTTCAACCTCTAATTTTTAGTTTAATTTTCTGTTTTTTAATAATGTCCAAAGCAGCACCTGTTATGGTTTGTCTCAGCGGTTTTTGGTTGGTTTAAAAATGCAAGCTATTAATAAAACCATGAAGAATGTTTCTTAAGTAGAAGGACAAAGGATATAAATCGTACTAAGCAAATACGCATTTTCAATACATAAACAAAAGAAATACATATTTAGTATGTGAGATAGATGTAAGCAGGTTTTCAGCCACTGTTCTCATAGACTTTTTCTTCCCCAGATAATGAACAAATTCATGAAAAAAGGAATAGGTGCAACATATTGTAAATTAAGGAAGAACGTATGAAAGAGAACTTATTTTCCATATGAATCTACATAGTAGACTTTTCAAGAGTAAGAAATCACGCTCAAAATTACAGGGAAAAGGGATAATGGAAGAGGGAAGGAAGTAAGAGGAATTAAATGAAATGAAACTCAAAAGGGATTTCTCAGACTGCTTTACACAGAATTCTTTCCTTCTAGGGAAAAAGTCTTTTGTGGTATGGCATAGAAGGCTGTCTGCAGAGAGCAGTGAATTAGCAACATGGGCAAGCCTGGGAGAAGACTGTTGCCAAGCTTTGGGCTGATGTTGCCACTGAGTATGATTTCCAACAAACTAATTATATGGGGCTGCAACTGACGTCTCCTTCTAATGTGACGTATGCTCCTGGACACATGTAGTACTCCTCATATAATGCTCAGTTACAGGTCAGTTGCAGCATGTCACTTATCCGAGATTCCAGTCTGCCCCTTTTGAGGTGCATTCTTTCCCCAGATTTTGAAGTGTCTACAAACATCTATCAGCCTGAAAATTGCCACTGCAGTTGCCCTGCAGTAGGTGTGCAGTTGTTTTCAATTATTTTTTATAAATGAAGTGAAAAATCCCTGGGCAGTTCATCTTCTCTATTAACTTAATCTCCAAGAGTGAAATTAACAGAGTATACATTTATTAGTTTTGCTCTCACTGTGAAAAAGAAATGGATGACTTTTCCATAAAATGAGAGTTTTGTCTAAATAATAAAACATCTGTGGAAGATACGGGTGAAAACTCTAAACATTTTCTTTGGCTAAGTTTACATCGAATTTAGGGGTGAGTTTTCATCAAATATTCATATATCAAGTTTTATGGGCACAAAAATTCATGTAAAATGAATTTCATCCTGTATGTAAATCCCACTATAGTTAGATTATCTTTCTATCCATCCATTTCTTCTGACTTGCAGTTGAAAAAGAGTCCCTCATCAATCTGTGGGAGCACCAGAAGTGTAGCATATTTGCTCTGTACTGCTGGCAATTTTGAGTGGGGACCCCAGAAAGTGGCTATGGCATATGGATAGTTTGAGATTCCCATTGTTGTATTGCATAGCATTTGAGACTGATCCTATGATTTATATTATATTGAAAAGGCACAAATAGTCCACCACTCAAAAAAAATTTATATGGATTTTTACTGAGGCCAAGTAATTTTCTCCTCATTCCCCCATTTCTCCTTTTGCTATGCTATAGTGTCAGTACTACTCATGTTTGCTGTGTGCAATGTTGGGAACTTTGCCAGTGGCAGCATTGTGCCACTGTGGGACAGGTAGGGATTCATGAGGATCTAAAAATCTCTTGTCATAGCTTTGATAGGGACTACTTATCAGAGGAGAGCAGGCTCTTTTACTACAGTATATCTGTCTCTGTTGGGTCTACTTTTGGGGCATTCAGTATCCTAGCTAGGTTTACCTTGTTTTTCTCGAAAACCTGTGATTCCAGCTGTGCTGTCACTGGAAGTCTGGCAAGCAGATAGCACACAATGCCTGAGAATTTATCAGTATAACAATACTGTCACATTCCTCTATGGTAGAGCTTCTTTAGAAAATAGCTCTACTTAAGAGACCAATAGAGTTAGTTTCCTTCTCTGTCTCCTACACAGTGGGGAATGTTTGCCAAGACAAAGGAACCTGTTAGCTGCCCTGTGAAGTGAGTTTATCTTTTCTTAGCTAGAGGTAGTTTATGGCACTTTGTGTGTTATTCAGTACAATCCTGTCAAAATGGGAGTTATTTCCTATTCTGAGACTATCTCTCTGGTATATCATGGATTGCATGATGAATAGTACCCACAGTATCTATACAGCGAATGGAACTGTTTAGAATTTAAAAAAAAGGATGAAAGTCCATTAAAAGCATAATGGAAACATAGAAGTATTACTTACTAAAGATTTTAACAAACAATTTTATCGGTTTGATTCTAAGAACTACAATAGTATATTTTAATATTTTGATTCATTTAAACAACCCAAACCAAATTTGTGCATAATATTCAAATGTGTACACAAACAGCATGAAAAAATCGTGAGTACAGAGATTTTAGCACCATATCTGATAATACTGAATTTTTGGCTAAAAATTATGCTAGCTGACGAAATACATTTTGACACATGGCACCTCATTTTGAAGCAAACTGTTTTATTTAGGCTGACCTAAATTCTCCTTAAAAGATCATGTATGGAAACTAGTGATGGGCCAGACATCTGAGGATGCCTTTGTGGTAAGTCATATTTGTGCAATTTCAGCCAGAAAAATGCACTTGGCTCTACATTTGTCTGCAGCAAGAGTGACATCTAATAAGATATTAGATCAATATGATTTGTGGGTTTTTTTTTTCCCCACGTAAGAGTATAAGAGTGTTATATACAATAGTTGTATTCAAAGGTGAAACTCAAAACTAAGTTTCTGACTGTGCTCTGCCTGCATTAGCAATAGGAAATAATAAACATAATTTTCGAAATCTTAGTTTGGTTCATAATTAAATCCTCACATACTTTCCACATGTTGGTAGACATGACTAGACTGAGGTCAGTCCATTTTTGGTCACACATCAACAAGGATGTAGGGAGTGTCTTCCCCTCCTCCTTCACAGCCTTTCAAAAGTTGCTCATGATGTTTCTTCTCCCAGGCAAGGAGATGACAGATATTAATCATTGTCAAATATCCAGAAGAAACTTCTCACTTGACAAATACTAAATCTTTATGGGAATTAGCAAATTCCTTTCATAAAAATGTGAATCCCTCTGTCAGTGCCCTCTGTCCATTTAGGGAACTCTGGTAAGTATTGTGCCGCTCTGTGTCTGAGCAACTTTTAGGTACGCTCTCCTGTGGGCATTACAGATCTTCACTTTCATCAGTCCAAACCCTTTATGACCAACTGGACAGGATCTCGGCATGATGTAAACCACCAGGGACTCTCAGGAAAAGGAGAGGAATACAGCAGGCAAGTGCTCGTACTGTGTAAATAACCACAGCTGCTTTTGCTGAGGTAGAACTTTATGTCAGCTCCTACGGATGACAGTGTTGCCATTTTTCATTCATTTGTCAAGATTCCTTTTGTAATTGTTTTGCTTTACTTCTGAGAGTATTTTCCTGGTAGATGTTAATGGTGGAAGCTGGCCATATGATCTTGCTTGAACTAGGAGAAGGAAAATGGCAGGTGGGCTTCACATCCTAGTCAGGTTAAGATTTCCATTCATACAAACCCAATATTTTTGGCCCTTTTTGTATACATGCTTCACAAGATTGATACATCAGTTGCTACATTTCTAAATAAACAAGTGCACAGTATTCCATAACATCCTGGGAAGGAGAGCAGTTGTCTATAAATTTTGGAGAAGTTTCATGGCAATTTGTCCTTCTCTGCTTCAGGAAAAGCTTTGGGGCACTGGAAAACTGTTGTAACTCTGGAACTGAATGCTTACTAGTATTCCCTCTGGGAAGCTATGACCCTAAAATAGGGCTGAACTTCAGTAAAAACCTGAGTCTTATATTTTCATTTCACCTTGTGGAGAAGAGACTCAATTAAGGTTATTTTTAGCTTTTAAAACCAAGCCATTTATTTTTATTTGTAAGGCAAATTGGTAATTTTCTTGCATTTGCACTTAACTGTTGATGCCATATTATCTGTCCAAGAAGCATGTGTGATGAAGAATGACAGTGAAGAAGCATTTTGAAAAGGAGTATTTTCTATTAATACACTAGAAATGAACAGCAAATCAAGTCAGAAGGAAATTTCATAACTATTTCAGCATTCAGCGTTACTATGTTCTGTATTTTTTATGTTAAGATCAGTTTCTATAGGATATACATTTAAACATTGTAAACTGTGAAATAATGTACAGATTTGCAGGAAACTCTTGAGATAATTTTTTATCATTTAGTGAGCAATAGATGAGCAAACACCTGGTTTAGTTGTGGTTAGTTTGCTGCTTTTTAAATGTCAGAACATTTGATAGCCATAAGGGAGTAGTGATGTAAAGCAAACAATATAAGAATGTTAAAAACACTACTAATGAACATTTTTTCTACTCATGTACAGATTTAACCTTCCCAAAAGAAAGTGGCTCAAGAAAACATGTGTCTTTTCCTCCTCTCTTCAGAGTGACTTATTAACGGGCTGTTGAGTGGCAAAAGAACCTGGTGTTCATTCCCACATTAATATTTAATCAAGTGCTAACAGCACTACCATATCTACAAGACCCAGAATTACTCACAGGAGCTATGTCAGTACAAAGTGTACTTGCCCTCAGAGTGAGGCTGGATTATTAAATTAGAAGCATGGGCAAGACTACTAAGCAGATATCTTTGTGCTTTTAATTTACTTGATTAATTTTGCTGATACTTCAAGAGTAAAAAATGCTATGTGGATTTGATTGTCTGTGTATGACTGCTCAGGTTGTGATCCATTTCCCTAGAGGGAAATTTCTTTCAAGGCATAACTTCTTATAAGAAGTTTTCTGAAACAACATTTTGAAATGAAATTGGAAAAAACTGATCTATGCTCTGTGCATGTCTGTCTCGAAATTTTGGAAGAGGTACATGAAAATCAGATTTCAGTGAGGAACTTTTGTATCATTCTGTGAATTGTGTAAATTTATACTTAGTTGTTTACATTTATTCTAGAATGTATTAATTGAATGTAAACATAATTTGTTAAATTCTTTCTGAAAGTGCAGAAAAGACTTGGCTATGGCTGAAGATATGGAGCATTTTTAATGTGGTGTGCAAACTTGTGGTTTGTTTTGGGTTTTGCTGTTTTGGATTTTGTTGTGGTTGTTTGGTGTTTGTTGCTGTTATGTTGCTTTTTTAAATATCTGAGGAACCAGTGAATGATAGAAACAGGCTCTTAAGGTCTGGGCTGTAAAGGACAATTTCAGCCACGATTAGGAGTTCATCTTGCACTGTAGTGGTCTGTGAGACCTTGTAGTTTGATGCAGCTTCCGCTGTGTTCCTTACTGTAGCACAAGCTTGCAGAGAGAAAGCCATGCCATTACCAGTAGCTGTCCAGCAACTTTTGCATAAATGCTCCATCCCTGGCAGCGTTCAAGGCCAAATTGGACAGAACCTTGGGTGACATGGCCTATTGTGAGGCGTCCTTGGTCGTGGCAGGGTGGTTGCAGCTGGATGATCTTAAGGTCCTTTCCAAACAGTTCTATGACTCTAAGGTCACTCAGTGGCAATGCCAGAAGTGCACATCTGGTGATTGCAGTCCAACCTTAACCACAGCCTCTGAATCATTTTGAATGCTAGGAGCCAACACTGAACAGTGCTAGCAGATCCATACATGCAGCATCTCTATGGCCACACTGGAAGCCCTTTGTCAATGCAGTATTAAATTATTCCTGTGTTGCTGAAGTGTTCTTTACCTGCTTTCAATGAGGAAGAAGTAGCTGCTGTATTATGTGCAAATAATGTGTTTACTTCATGGCAGACACAAATAAGCAGGTTTAGTGTTTCTTTGACACTTATTTGTCATCATGAATATTTTTGCAATATTTTAGGAGTGTTGTACGGCGTTAACTACAAAAATAGTCAAGACCCATGGTACAAATAAAAATGTAAGAAAATCTGGACTGCCTAACAAAATGTAGGGCTTAATAAAACTAGAATATTCTGAAATTGAACAGGTAATTGTCTCCTTGCAAAATAACCAGGGACTTAGTTTTTCTTATCCTGTGATTTATCGGTCTGGATCATAATCTCAACATTAATTAAAGAGAGTCTGAGAGATGTTAATATTTTAGTGTATTTAGCAACTCTATTGCATTTCATATGAACTGTATAAATTTCAGAAAAATTAAATAATTTTATGTGAACATGTCATTGGCTAATCTGTTACATGTTTTCCTGCAAGTGCTGCAGTCTGTGCTGCTTGTATGATTTTCTGTGACAGTACTGGCACAAACTGTTAATAAATTAGGCCCATAGCCTCTTGATGGCAGTGTATTTCCTTCTTGAGTTCATAGGCCTTACAGAACGTTTATGTCTCATTACAGCCAGTACAGCAGTTTATGCCCTAATAAATCAGAGGAGCTTTGCAGAGATGATCTTGACAGTAATGAATCTTTCTGTTGGCATTTCCACTTCACAGACACAAATAATGAAGCAAAACTGCCCCATCTGGCCACTCAGTAAGAGTCAAATCACAGTGGGAAGCTGTTTTCTCAAGCATGACAAAGGTCATTTTGTGCAGCAGGAGTGAGTGATAGCAGGTTGTACTGTGAGTGACAGTGTAGAATGAAGCCATTTGTGAGCTTTTATCATTATAATTACATTTATTAGCTCTGCTGCCAAGGTTCTCCACTCTCTTCTACCAAGTCTGTGTGCTCTTCCATCAAAAGCTACGTTAGCTGATTTCTGCAGATTATTTGCGGAGCTATTGGTTAGTTATTGTGCTGAAATTGATTTAATCAGCTAAGTCAGCT
>JAOEHX010032821.1:0-12109 GCA_025448015.1 Bolborhynchus lineola | reverse complement strand
GAGGCACTGGAATGGGTTGCCCAGGGAAGTGGTGGATGCTCCATCCCTGGTGGTGTTCAAGTCCAGGTTGGATATAGCCTTGAGTGGCATGGTTTAGTGTGAGGTGTCCCTGCCCGTGGCAGGGGGTTGGAAGTGGATGATCTTCAGGTCCTTTCCAACCCAAACCATCCTATGGTTCTATGATTCTAAACTTCAAGTGCCCCCAGCTGGAGGCACAGCTACAAGATGCTACCCTGCAGATGCACGCAGTATGGCACGGGTGGGTTGTGAAAGCATCATTGCAAGCACCACAGTTACAGCATTCCTCACAAAGGACAAAAAGCCAAGTGAGTCACATTCAGGCTTCTGGAAAAGCAGCTCCAGTTCTCCTTGCCACTCTCACAGGTCTGGGACAACACGTTCATGAGGATCGCACTGCTTAGGTCTTCGAATCAAGGAATCAGCTAGGCTGGAAAAGACCTTTAAGATCAAGTCCATCCTCTACTCCAGCACCACAAACCCATGGCACTGAGGGCCTCATCTACACTTCCAGGGATGGTGACTTCACCACTGCCCTGGGCAGCCTGTTCCAACGCCTGACACCCCTTCTCCATGAGGAAACTGTTCCCAATATAGTCTAAACCTCCCTTGGTGCAGCTTGAGGCCTTTTCCTCTTGCCCTATCACTTGTTCCTTAGGAGAAGAGACCAGCTACCCCTTCCCTCCAACCTCCTCTCATGCAGTGCTCATCCAAGATACTGGATGGTATTTTCTGGTGGAGATAAGAATGAGCCTCTAAAAAACCCCATTAGGTGCTACTGAAGAACAGGTCAATCCCATGAGAGCAGCCGTATTCCTGCTGTCCTCCAAAGCAAATGCTCTCAACTTGACTTTGCAACTCTCAGTGAATGAGCAACCCCACAAGAGCCGTTCCAATGATGAAAAGAGGGGTTCCAGTCCTCACTACATCCGTTTCCTGCAGTATTTAAGCTTCTCCAACATCATATAATGGGATGTGCCATAGGGGAAGAAAGGCAGCTCGATAAATTCATCTCCAAAGCTTGACAGGGCAGGAAAGCCGCTTGTGTGGTTGATTCTGGCCAAGTTACCAGTGAAAACGTTCAAGTGTCCACTCATGAACACCACGTTTGGAGCCTTGTTCCCTTCTAGAACACTCACACCTCGTCGTGATGCCTTCTGGAATTCCCTGACCACTTCCCAGCCTCCACTGAATCAGTGCGGGCGAAGGTGGCGATTGGAGTTTGGTATAATGCACTCCACCAAATGAAAAATGCCTCAAAAAAGCCCAAACCAAACCCCTTGAGGTCTATTAAGTGAGAAGCCAACAGATGATGACTCCATCAGCCCTTTTCTCTGCCATGCTCTGGGAGGGATGGCTCTGTAGGTAAAGTCTTAGCCAGAAAGAGACAAAAGAGCTTCACAAAGCCATATCACAAAACCTCCCCTGAAAATAGGGAGAAGAGTCCACAGTCCTCAAACAGAAGGAACATCACGACCTCACTTATACATAAAGATGATTCCAAACCCTTCTTTATTAAAGCTTTAGTATGCTAAGTCTGTTTAATACATCAGAAGGACTCTTCATGAGTGATAGGGCTTCAAACTGAAACAGGAGGAGCTCAGCTTGGATAGAAGGAAGAAGTTCTTCCTTGTGAAGGTGCCCAAAGAAGCTGTGATTGCCCCATCCCTGGCAGTGCTCAAGGCCAGGTTGGATGGGGCTTGGAGCACCCTGCTCCAGTGGAAGGTGTCCCTGCCCATGGCAGGGGTTGGAACTGGAGGAGCTTTAAGGTCCCTTCCAACACAAACCATCCCATGGTTCTATTTGGTTTTTTACCTCCTAAAAATGGTGCCGGGAGAAGTTCTTTCCATCTACATACGATCAAAATGAAGATGCAACTTCTGGACCTAAGGGCTGAGAGCAAACCCAAATCAGAGGGTTTGTGCACAGAATCAGCTTCAGCAGTTGGACCTTAAAAGTCAATGAAAACTCTATCAGGATGCAGAAGTCTGATCAAATAAATAATCATGGAATCAATGAGGTTGGAAAAGCCCTTTCAGCTCATCCAATCCAACCGTTCCCAGCACTGCCAAGGCCACCGCTAACCCGTGTCCCTGAGGGCGCTGTCTGCACGGCGTGTGAACACGCAGGGACGGTGACTGCAGCACTGCCCTGGGCAGCCTGTTCCAACGCCTGACCAGGCACTGTGAGTGCAGATACACACGCATTCAGGGTTCACAAGCACACGCACAATTGGGGTTCCCCTGAGCACCAGCGCAGCCCCCCAGTTTCCCTGGCACCCCCACCTGCATCCGAGCCCTCCCACCCACCAGGGGTCCTGGGCTCACCACCTGGTCCAATTTGAATTTCTGTGGTGAATGCACAACTTCCCCTACACCCAGTTTTGGGGGGAACCTCTGGTCCCCAACCAGACACACAGGCTGTGACACGCGATCCAGCTGCAGCTGCGCAGAGCCACTCATTTGCATCACGTTGGTCCCCTCCAGTAGCGAGTTTAGGGGATGTCATTCCCACCCGGTGGCCGAAGGTAAAAGACCCCCTTCCCGCTGCCGCAGGTGACACCCAATCCCCTGATGCACACATAGGTCCCCCCAGTAGGTGGCACCTGGTCCTTGCAGCACCCACTCACATCTCAGAGCGAGATCGACGCAGCAGAATGATTACAAAAACTTTTAATATGAAAATACAAAAAGCCAGGACAGAGTGTGATGATCGGCACAGGGCTCAGCCTGATTTATAACCAAATGGACCCTATTAAAACACCTTTTTGCTTCACCCCTCTTTGTTCTCCTGGTTCCCCTTCCCATCTGCATGGGTCCATTCCTGCACCCCCCCAGCCTATGTCCAAGTGTTGAGTCAGACTTTCCCTGAAGATGCATGAACCTGAATCATAGACTCATGGACCGGTTTGGGTTGGAAGAGACCTTAAATCTCATCCAGTCCCAATCCCCTGCCATGGGCAGGGACACCTTCCACTAGAACAAGTTGCTCAAGAATCTCTTCTGTTATTTTCTATGGCTCCTCCGGGAGAGGCTCCTTCACCTGCCAGCCGCTGCGTGGGGCTTTTGGAGAGGTAGGGCCCTGAGTCAGGGGAGCAGAGAGATTCAAGGTATTGGCACTGGATTGGGAACCAAGGTCTCTTATTCCAGCAGCTTCTCACCGGTGGCTGTCATGACACTGTCCACTGCTGGCAATAGAACCAGCCAAGTAATGCAGGCCTGGGGCCAGGAGCCTCAGAGGGATTATTGCATCTTCCATTGTAATGCTGGGATTACGCACTTTAACTGTCCTTCCATTGCTCCCATAAGCTGAGGAACAGGAGCAAAACCAGATCTGCTTTCCCAGGCCTAGCTGGAATTCTCTAGATCCGCAACTAAATACGGGTCTTTCAAACGGAGGATCTGGTAGAACTGTTCCTGGGCCTCCAGACCCTTCGTTTCAATTAGATCCAGCAAAATTATATTCCTTGTTGCACTCATACTTTGACCTCGCAGGTCCTCTTCTTCTTCACTGTTGATGATGTTTGCAGCCCGCAAGTGCGGCAGAATGGTGAGCTGCCTCATCCTGGAGCAAAGTTCGGCCTTGTGCTTCTTCAGGAATGCTTCACCTAACAGAGACTGAGCCTCCGTTACTGAGCTGCAGCAGCAGAGTGCTGTGCTGCTGCATGTGGCATCCAAAGCCAGCGGACACCACAGCTGTGCAGTCAGTCCCACAGCCATGTGGCTCCATCCCTCCACCAACAAGGATGGGCACCAGCTGCAACAGCAGTGGGAGCACTGGAAACAGGGCAAGGAAGGAGGAACCAGCAGTGAGAATACTGGAAGCTGGGCAAGGAAGAAGGAACTAATGGTGGGAGCGCTGGAAGCAGGGCAAGGAAGGAGGACCAGTCTGGAGGGTCACCTGCAAGGTGCCACTTCACCTATCAGCATGGCACAGAGTGTGCTGCCAGCAATGTGGGAACAACAGTTTGAGGTTGCAGCTTTGAAGGCTCTTTGTCTAGAAACCATCATAAGGATGGGAAAAAAAGGCTGATATCTGCTTTAAATGAGAGACTGGTGAGCTCCAAAGAAATAGATTTAGACTCAAAAAAGGCAGCTCTGAAACACTGTACTCACCTGACATGTTCGTGGAGGCAAAGGCAGGAGGATTAAGATCACCTGAAAGTGAAAGGAGAGACATCACTGAAAATGCCATCACTGAAGTGATGGTGCCCAATCCTCCACAACATCTTCCTGAGGTGCTCAGTCCTCCACAAAGCTCTTGGCCATTTCTCCTACTGTTGCAGTACTCAGTTGCAGGTGTTACTCTTGGGGGTGCTGGATCAGACCAGCAGGGAGGGGGTTTCGAGGCATGACTAGCAGTACCGTGCCCTGTGCCTGTGCCTCTCTTCTCCAGAGGGGACCCAGGGGTGGGTGTTGCTGCGTGATGTTAATGGTGGCTGCAGAGCTGACTCAGCCATGCAGAGGCGCATGGAGAAGGCAGGCTCTGCTCCTTCTGGCCTTGCCTTTACCCAGTGTGCTTTGGGCGTTGTGTCACACCCAGACAATCTGGAAGAGAAGCGCTGTCTGAACATGCAGCTTTTAAAGACAGAATCACAGAATAGTTTGGGGGAAGGGACCTTCAAAGGTCATCCAGTCCAAAACCCCTACAAGGAGCAGGGACATCTTCAACTTGATCAAGTTCCCAGAACCACATCCAGCCTGGCCTGGAATGCCTCCAGGAATGGTGCATCCACCACCTCTCTGGGCATCCTGTGCCAGTGTCTCATCACCCTCATGGTAACAAATATCATCTTCTCGTTCATTCTCAATTTCCTCTCCTTCAGTTTAAAACCAGCACCCCTCATCCTATCACAACAGGCCCTGCTAAGAAGTCTCTCCCCACCCTTCTCATATGCTCCTTTTAAGTATTGAAAGGCCACAATATGGTCTCCCCAGAGTCTTCTCCTCTCCAGCTGGACAACTCCAACTGCTTTAGCCTCTCCTCATAGGAGAGGTGCTCCAGCCCTTTGATGATTTGCGTGTCCATCCTCTGGACCCTCTCCAGCAGGCCCATGGCTTTGCTGTACTGAGGACTCCAGAACTGGGCGTAGACTTCAGGTGAGGTCTCCCCAGAGCAGAGCAGAGGGGCAGAATCACCTCCCTTGACCTGCTGCTCACACTCCTCTGCCTGCAGCCCAGGATACAATTGGCCTCTGGGCTGCAAGCGCAGTGCCGGCTCTTGTCCAACCCTTCATCCTCCAGTGCCTCCAAGTCCTTCTCCTCAGCACTACCCTCAATCCCTCCATCCCCCAGCCTGTATTGATACCAGGGGTTGCCCCAAGGGCCAGGACCCTGCACTTGGCCTTGTTGAACCTCATGAGGTTCAAGATGCTGATTTTCGCTGATGTTTACCTCCTCTGCATCGCACCGTGGTTGCACTGGGAGATCCATGGGTGATCCTTACGTTCAGGGACTTCTAAAAATAAGCCAGCCTTCTACGTAAACAGTAGCCAAGAGAAGAGAGACACTGAGAGTGCTGTCATGCTCTCCTAAGCCCCAGGCATATGAAATGTCACATTAAGTTTGAAGCTCTGGTCTGATGTATATTGGGGTGTCCTTTCAGGTCCTCATATCCTCAGTGGCCTGTTTTTGCACACATAGACAGCTTTTGCTTTTGCTGCAGGATGTGTGGATGACTGTGACCACAAAATATGTAAGGTCTCTTGGGTGATGCACCTCTGCTTTTGCTAAGATAAATGAGCTCCTAAAGGGACCTACTGTTCCTACCTGATCTCAGTGATGCCCTCCAGACCTCGGTATTATCACGTGTGTTTGTCATAAGGAGCCAAATTTCCTCTGCCATGTTCTTGATGTAGATCTCAACAAATAGCTGCTGTTTCTTAGGACTCTTGTAACAAAACAGCAACTGTGCCTGTAAAGACAATTAGCAAGTTGAATCTTATTGTGGAGAGCTGCAGTGAATTTACAGACATCATCCTGTGTTCCCTGGCCATACCAGCAAGAGAAAAGAGAAGGGAAGATGCATATGTCAGGGCTCTGCTGTGCTGTCAATAGCACTAATTTTGGTTGGAAAAGACCTCTGGAGCATCTTATCTGACCTACCTCCCAAAGATGGACTGATGTCCGGTCTACATGTGCTGAGCCAGGGCTCTGTCTAGCTGAGCACTTAAAACCCCAGGATGCAGAGATGCAGCACCTTCTAACCTGCTCTGGTGGCTGTGTCTCCACCGGGTAATATATTTTTCCCAACATTCAGCCTGAACTTCCCAGGTTGCAAGTGATGGCTTCTACTGCTTTTACCTGACACTGCCAAGAGCTTGGCTCTGTCATCTTTAGAACTGCTCTCTGGGGCTTTGGGCTGTGCTCTGCAGTCTTTCTAGGGACATATATCATGAAGCATCTTCGCCGCTCGGAAGCAGTACAGTTCCCTGCACCCCTGCCTCTGAGACTGAGCAAACAGGTTCTGGCAGCAGAATATGGCTGAAGACAGAGCCTTCTGGCATCTTGTAGGGGAAGGGAACAATCCCACTTACTTCAGGTGTTATCACCACCAAATCTGTACTGGTCACCCGGTAAATGCAGCCAAAGAACAGAGGGCTGAATGGAGGAGGCTTGGGAATAAGCTTTGAATTCCAATCCTTTTCTTGGTTTTCTATGGCCTGTAAACATCAAGCATGGCTTTTGAAAGAGGAAAGAAAAACACCAGAAGGGCTATGAACTGGAGCTGGTCCTGGGGAATCCAAGAAGAGATTGACCAAGTCAGAAGAGAGCAGTGGGTGTGTGTCACAGGCAGTGCTGTGCTTCAGGAGCTAGGCAGCTCCCGCTCCATGCAGGCAGGAAGCTCCTATGTGCAGGCAGGAACATGGGCAGGGTGACACAATGTCTCTGTGACAGAGGATAGGGGCTTGCAGGCAGCAGAAGAGCTGGTGAGCAGCCACCTACTGCTGTGCCTGGCAGTGGCCCCAAGTCCTACATCTGCTCCCTGTTGCAGAGCATCCTGTGCCATGGCTTTGCCTGTGCTAGGACATGCTGCCCCAGCCAAAAACATGGACAATGATTCTTGGAGGCATTTGTGAAAGAGAGTGGGGTAGGCAGGAGCACGGATGCTGTCCTGCAGTGGGAGATGGGGCTCAGGGCTGTGTGTGAATCAGAGGCAGTAAACCTGGGAGGCATCTCTGCTTATCAAATCCAGCCCCTGCTACTGCAGCCATACAGATGTCATCCTTTTGTAACCCAGTCAGGCTCCCTCTGTCTTACCTGCTTCACAGAGTTGTCATCTGGGATCAGGTAGAGGTGAAAAGTTGTATTTGCAGCCCTGAGCTGCTGGTAGATCAGCACCAAAGAATGCATAGGAAATGAATTTAAGGTTGAACGTAACTTCCTCCAAAGCACTCCAAGCAGTGAGAAGCTGGGATTCCTCAGGACAGCAGAGAATGCAGCCACCCTGGTTGGTCTCTCCAGGATCATCTTCTCAGATTTAAAATGGGCAATGAAGCACGGGCTTGTGTCTACGTTTTCTGCGAGAGACAGCATAGGCAGCAAGGTTCTGTTCAGTTGGTCTGGCACCCTCTTAGGCTGTCAGGTTTGAGCAACAGAAAGGGGACACACACCCATACACAATGACATGCTCTGCTTTTAGTCCCAGGTGTGCCCTGGGCTTCTGGGCTTTGGCAGGGAGCTGCAGGCCCAGAAACCTGCAGAGCTGAACTCTAACCACAGCTCTTTGCTCTGCACGGCTGTGTCAGTGAGGAGTGCATAGAGCCTCTGCCCGCTGACACGACTGTGCCTGCGGGCCCTGGCTGTTGGATGGAGCCAGACAAGGAGGTTTTTTTGCAGCTTGCTCTTTTCCAGAAGAGGACAAGGATTTGCCACAGGAGTCTCATCCAGCACAGCCAGTGACTGTGTGAGGGCCACAGCACGGGGACTGAGACTCCTCTGCACACTCGGAAGCTGATGCTCCTTCTCTACTCCTTAGCAGTGCCTCGGTAAGGGCGCTGCAGGGCAGAGGTCCCAGAACCAAGCCTTGTGACTCCTCATGTTGCCTGGGGGAAAATGGACAATTCCATTCCACTTCCTCTTGTGTCTGGGCCAGGTCTGACCCACTGCATCCCTCCCCAGAGTGGTCCAGCCTGGGGGTGGGTGCAGTTGGCTGGCTCCTGTCCCGGTGGAGCAGAGCGGGGGCAACCACTGCCATCCACAGCTGCCATAATGCAAAGAGCTGAGGAACTCCCTGGGGGAGCCTGGGGTAGTGCCCGGGGGGTTCATCAGTGGGAGGAAAGGGTGAGTGAGGAGGCGCTGGTGGTGAGGGGCAGGAAGTGGTGAAGGACCGCTGAGGAAAGGCTTGGTAGAAGACGAGAGAAGGAGGGAGGATTCCAAAGCAAAGCAGAGGAATACAAAGGAGTACAGAGAATCTCAGAGGGAAGAGGGAATTTGGCACTTTCTGAAGGGATGTCCAGGGGGGCGCAAGTGGGGGGTGGTGCATTGGGAGGCCCAGGTCCCTGTGGCTGCTGTACCTGCAAGGCAGATGAAGTGAGGGAGATGCACCTCCCACACGACCCTGGGCAGCACCTTGATGTGGAAGAGGGGGCCGGCAGGAACCCACGTTTCCTCAAGGGCCTTGCTGAGGTGTCTGCTCCAGGTGGCATATCTGTAGGTGATGGTCACTGCTGACTTCACCTTGAAGCCAAGGCCTGTGATGGAGCACTGGAAGACGCCTGCACCAGGGAGGTGAGCTCTGCGGGTGGAAGGGATGACAGGATCATGCCACCAGGGACAGGGCTTTTGGAAATGCTCCCCCTCTCCCCCACTGCACTTACTGATACTTGGTGCGGTGCTTCCGAGCCTCTTGGATTATCTCTGGCGTCACTTGTGGAAGATCCTGCAACACAAGTGTGGCCAGTTTGGGTCTGAAAGAGTTGTTGTGCTGGGATTGACAGTGAAGCATGGTGCAGATTGGAGTGGGGGCTCAGTGCCTGTGCCTGGTGCCCGGAAAGGCATTGCTCTCATCAGTGACAAGTCCAGAAAAATCAGTAACTGGCTCTGGGATCCAAAAGAAGCACTGTCCATTTCTGAGCCATGTGACCCCTTTAATGCACGCAGATCCCGGCAGCAGTGCCCAAGAGAGACCACAGCCCCACCTGGGCAGATGCCACTGGGCTGAGGGAGGCATTGGCTAGTCCATGTATGCCCCATGCAGTAGTAGGATACACAGCTCCCAGAGCTCCAGATGATGTGTTGTACCCACTGAGGTTTAGGAAGCATTTTGCAAATGGAACTTCAGGATAGGGAAGCTTCTGTTTCCTGAGAGAAAACGTGTGCTGCTGACTTCCTTGTGAGTAAACCTGGGCTATTCCCTCTCTGCCATCATGCATCAGCAGAGGGGACTGTGGCCACAGGCAGCTGGAATGTTTAGCAGTGAGAATAAATACGGGATGTAAGCGAGTGGGATTTGTCTTCCTCCAAACTTGGAAACGGGCAGCGCGTGGTTGGGTTAGCACAGCAAAAGGGACCGGGCTGTCCTGGAGGATGAGGAATTGCCGTGAGTATCGGGTTGTGAAGGTGCACCCAGTGACAAGCAAGTCAGTACCTGGCTCCTTCTGTGCCACTTCCTGCTGGTGTGCCTTGTGAAGCCCTTACCTCTCTGATGCAGCTGCAGCAGTTTCCCTGCTGTGGTGGGTCTGTGTCTGGGTCCGGCTTCAGCTCTTCATCGCTCTCCTGCAAAGGAACACAGAGAAAAGCACTTGCACGCTGTGTTTGCCTCCTCCAGACATGCTTGCTGCTGAAGGAGAGGTCTGAGAATGTGAGCAACATCCCCAGTGCCGATAGTGCTAGCCCTGCTCCCACCTCCTGCAGGGAGGAAACAGGCAGATACCTGAGCTGTGCCCACCTGGCCTCTGAGCTCCATCCCCTGGGCCCGAGGGCAGCACCCAATGGCTCCTGACACCCAGCGCAGTAGTGATGGGCAGCCCCGGCGCCCTCAGCCACAGGGCTGGCCAAGATCCTGTGCCTTCCTCCCCATCCCCGTGCACTCCTCACCCAGCCTTGGGCATCGTGCTGTGCAGGACCTCACCTCTGAGCTCCCCAAGGCTTCACCCCTCAGAGGTTTGGAACGGCGTGCCACACGTGTCCTTAGGACTGAAACAACAGGAAACATTGTCAGTTTTGCTTCATATTTGGGAGAAGAAGGTGTCCTCACGCAGCCTTCACCCCGCTTTCCCAAACCTACGAGCCACACTGGTCCCCCACGTGCTCCCACGTCTACTGCATCTTCCACATCTTCCTCCACAAACCATGGCAGGGACATGCTCAGCACAAGGCAGTGAGTTGAGGTGTTATGCTCACCACTGTGCAGCTCCACCAACCCCACTGCACCACGTTGTCAGTGAGGACCTGGGCATGACCTTACCTGAAAATTCGGAATCCAAATCTTCCCCATAACCTCCCAGTGCAATTGCACCAGAAAGCAGAGGAGAGCTCAGGACCAATGTCATGTCTAGAGGACTTTCCTATCCTCTGCCCGTCCTCCTCCTCCTCATGCCTTTACTATGAAACCTCTTCCTGCCTGTTTATGCCCTGTTCCAAGATGGGCAGGCACTGTGTGGCCAAGAACATGCTCCCAGCCTCATCACTCCCCATTGCCACACAGATTGCATATTTCTTGCTCAGCTTCCAGGAGCAGAGTCCTCTCTCCTGCCCTCCTCCTCCTTAGGGGTATTCCTGAGCCTTTGCCTTCCTCCCACCTCCCAGTGCATCCATGCGAAGGCAGCTCACAATGCAGTGCCTTGCCCCTTCCTTCCTGCCTACAGTCCTGATGAGGCCCCTCCTCTGGAGACATCCCGGTCTGTACCTGCTTGCCCTTCCGCTGCCTCCAGACAGATCACCTACATCCCTCAGGTCACCCTGCGCTTACACCTTAGGTTACAGAACAGGAGGCAGTTGGGTTTGATTTCATAGTGTCAGGTTGTTCTCCACCTGTAGTTATAGAACAACTTCTAACATTCTGGGGACATGACCGAGTCCTGTGCGTTCATCTTGACTGTAGGCTCCTACAGAGCCATCCAGAGACACTGCCACTGAAAGCATTTTGCCCCACAAAATCTTAACGAAGACACTAAACTCACTGAACTCACCAGCACCGCGGGTTGAAGGTCCATCACCCTCCATGGGCTCTCTTTCAGCCATCACAAAAATCCAAGGCTCCTTGTTCCTTGCAAGAACCTGGCTTCCTCGCTTCCCTATGAAACCGAAAGTGCCGGGTGACGTCAGGGCTGATCTGCCACCAAAGCAGCGTCATGCCTCAGCTGAGCCCTCCTCCTCCAGCTGCACCTCGCTGCTTCCCTGCCTGCGCTGCCTCCCTCCCTGGGCTGCTCCATTCACATAACCTCTGCATTATTACCTTCCCTTTCCCCTTCTCCCCCAACAGCTCTTCTTCTGGGATTTCCTTTCATGGGGAAGGCAGGGGTAGAGCATTTTTCCAAGGGAATGGTGCAGCAGAGGCCTTGATCCAATCTGGAAAGCAGGTCTGGGGATGCCAGAGGGTCCCCACGGAGTTATCAGGTCACCCCAGCACCTGTCCTTCATCACAGCCCTCCCTTTTCTGCCAGCCCTGGGGGCCCCAGGCTGGGCAGGACGTGGCTCTGCTGCCCCAGGCTGCAGGAGTCTCTAGCCGCCCTGTCCCTGAGGCGGGGGGGTGTGTGGGGGGCAATGGCGCAGGGCTGCAGCTCTGCGGTCCTGGCAGGGTCAGCAGCGCACTGCACAGCCCAGGGCCGGGCAGGAGGGGCTGGAAATGCCGGTGACATCCAGAGCTCCCTCTGCTATGGTGAAGGGAGAACAAGGACATTTCAGTGACAGATACTGCAGTCAGTGCTCAAAGCCTAAGGCGGCACCACAGGAGAGTGATAAGAGGGATATGTGCTGCCCAGTAGCTCTGTGTATTTATCATGGAATCCCAGCCTGGTTTGGGTTGAAGGGACCTTAAAGCTCATCAACTCCAACCCCTGCCATGGTCAGGGGTACCTTCCACTGGAGCAGTTGCTCCAAGCCCCTGTGTCCAACCTGGCCTTGAGCACTGCAGGGATGGGGCAGCCACA
>JAOEHX010032820.1:3443-33926 GCA_025448015.1 Bolborhynchus lineola | reverse complement strand
GGGGGGGGGGCAAAAAGATGATGAGATGGTCCATTCTGCTATCTTTTGATGAAAGTCTGAAAGAGCTGGGTGTGTTTAGCCTGGAGAAGAGATGACTGAGAGGGGATCTTATCAATGCATACAAATATCTTAAGGGTCGGTGTCACGAGGATGGGACCAGACTTCTTTAAGTGGTGCCCAGTGACAGGATAAGGGGCAATGAGCACAAACTGAAACACAGTAAGTCCCATCTGAATATGAGGAAGAACTCCCTTTACTTTGAGGGTGAGGGAAAAGGCTGCCCAGAGAGACTGTAAAGTCTCCTTCTCTGGAGATATTCAAAACATTCCTAGACACAATCCTATGCAAACTGTTATAGCTGAATCTGCTTTAGCAGGGGCAGTTGGGCCAGATGATCTCAGAGGTCCCTCCAACCATTCACTGATTCTGTGAAGTATTTGCCACCTTTTCAACCTCTTCCCTTCTCTGGGTTTGCAGACAGCCCTCAGTTTTCTTTGCTCTCCTGAGAAATTCCTGAGAAAAATCTGTGGTGCTTATTCTGAGCAGCAAACAGCAGCAAAACTGTCACTGCCTTTACTGGGGGACAGGATCAGCCTTTCCTTTGTGAAAAGCCACATAAGTGTAAGATGATTGCCACCTGAATATTTGCACACCAATACCCAATGGGTGTGCAGGGAGCTCCTGGGTGTGTAACAGTGCACAGTATTTGGCAGTACTTCAAAATCTTGCTTCTTCCCTTTTGGTATTCCTCTGGCACATAACTGCAACTCTCTGAAGAGCTTACTGATTGCCAAGTATGGGAAAAACAACTTGCTAAGTTAGAAATGCAGACCCCTTCTTTTTGTAAGAAAGAGAATTTTAAGATCTATTCTGTTCCTGTGTGAGCCGACAGAAGGGACCTGAAGGTACATTTAGGGTTATTTCCTTTAAAGGTTCATTTTAGCCTAGTATAGGCCCATCACGACAAAATTAAACAAAAAACATCCCATGCAGAGCAAACAGAAAGGGCCAAAAGGTCTCCTAATGGATGTTTTCCTTTGGTGTCCTTCTTCTGTAGCAGATTGAGGTTGCATTAATACATATTTTCGGAATAAAGGAAAATTCCCAAATCCTGACATCATGAGGAAACCAAAAAAGCAGCATGGCAAATTCATGCTTCTCATAACCTTCATTTTTTCACATTATTCTTTCTCATTCCACTGTAGGGAGTATAAAACTAAACAGAAAAATGTACAGATGGGATTTTATAGTGTGTGTCAAACCAATACTAGTGAGCCTGCAGTCACCCCATTAATATCATCTGCTGTGGTACACAGTCCACATCACCACACTAGAGCTAGAATGAAGCCAGAATATTTGTTTTAAGGCAGCAGACATGTGATTAGTGAAGTTGGTGCAAAGATGATGAACCTGTGAAAAACAGCCTTGGCCAGCTCAAGGCAACTTAGGCATCCACAACAACTATTGCAGTTGCAGTCTGAAACTCTAAGAGCCTGGAAGATTTGAGAGTCGCATCAATAGCCGGTGGCTCATCTCTTTCCCATTTCATGGTATTTTGTGCAGCCTGACCTCTGGCAAGTGTTGGGCTGGCAATCCTCCCTCTCTGCCACATCTCTGTAAAACTGAGTTAGAAGCACCAGAAACTTACCACAGTGTGCCATCGTAGCCAGCCACCACTGACAAGTGCATAAGATTTACTTACTTTCTTAAGCTATATATAGATAGCCAGGCCAGGAAAAACATGAGTTGGGTCATCCACTCTAGTTGCCCACACCACAAAGATTATTTCCTTACTTTATTGTTGCTATTGTCTTATCCTATCTAGTCTCACCCACATATGTCATTGCTTCTGCTAAAGTTCGACAGCCTATTCCAGGCATGCTCAAGGTTATGATTTTTTTCCAATATGTCTAGCCTCATTCTTTTTCCACTTTTAATTTTAGGCCAAACTCCATTCAGTCACTTTCTAGATAATCCAGATAACCTTCTTCCTTTCTCTCATGCAATTTCCTTTCACTTATTTATATTGCTATCATCATGTCATCACCCCCCTAGCCTAACTTTTTCCAAGAGCTCTTGGCCAACATACTCGCTGTTCCAGCATACTCATGTGTTCTTCTCAGCTGCTCTTCCAAGGCTTTCCAACTTGCTTTTCTACCATTATGATAGTTTCAGCTCTCATGCAGCATTTAAGAAGAAAAGTTTTCTGCTCCCATCCAGCATGTCAATACTAAAGGATAGTAAATTTGCCCACTCTTTTACCATTATATTTGTCTTTCAGGCCTTTAAAGCAATTCTTGGCCCTCAACATCTTGTTTGTCATCTTCATTGTAAGATCACAAAATGTATAGGCCAAGGTTATACCCCATATCTATATGAATCTACAAGTGGGAAGAGAAGACAAGGCCTTGCTGAGTGTAAGGGCTCATCTATAGGCCGTGGTCACCAGAGGGATGAAGACCCTAATGCAGCCTGAGCAGCAAGAGAAATATCAGGTACTGGAAATGGTAGTAGAATATAGACAAATCCAACATTAAAAAAAAGAAAAGCGAAAGTGATCAGCCAGAAGACTTTGAGATAGAAAAACACAGGATAAAATGGGAATGGAGCAGAACATCTGGAGGAGATTTTTTTTTCAGTAGCATTAAATTCAGAAATTAATTTTCCATGGTTTCAGTAGGATTTAAACAATTTCACATGCAGCCAAAACCATCTGCTTACATGGAGACCATTAAAAATTCATTGCTGCAACACCACCATCACCACAACACCATTGGTGCAAACATACCAGTAAATCTTACTATAGCTTTTCTTTATCTGGTTAATACCTGATCGACTACTAGTTTATTGTTTTCCCTTTAAAAAAAAAAAAAAACACAGTGTGTAAGCAATTCTTGCCTAAAGATGTCTGTTTTAAATTATTACTTCCATATTATTTCCTTTTTCTAATCTTCAAATATATAAAACACATCTTAGCAATTATCTCCCTTCCTTGTCCCTGCCATTTGAATGTTGCTCATTGGTGACTGAAATTTGAGCCTTGTTATTAACACACTGCTTGCTGTAGTTATTCAAACACTAAGATTTCTGCCACCACTGAGGCCCCATGACAAAGGTTTTAAAAATCATAAGTGCTAGTTAGATTATGACTTTTATTGAATAGCACAGGAAGGCAAGCTATGTAAATGCCATTTTATTTTTGAAGCCCTACCTTCTCTCCTGACCTCGTATTGTGGAACCTCGTGGGCAGTTTGTAGATTTCTTCAAGGTTTTCAGGTTTCAATATGACAAGTGGGAATAAAAACCTTTTCCATCAAGTAGAATGTTCTAATGACATAGCTGAAGATAGTGCTGTGCTCCTGAAAATGCTTATTTATCCTGGGTACAAAACAAAGGGCAATTATGGGAGTTTCCAAACATCAACATTTCTGATTCAGCACCATATGGGATCTCTGAGAGAGATGCTTTAGATCATCCTGACTGCAATCTAGTAGTTTCACCCATTCAGACCAAGGGCAATCTTCTCATCCCCAGCTATGTCATTCCACCTCATTCGACGCTACTATTAAGGAGCAGATTGAAAACTACACCACTTCTGGTAATTTCAGGTTGGCTTCACAGCCAGTAGGCCTAGCACAAAGGATGGAGTATGGACACAAGTTTAGAGAGGCACTGATGGGAGAGAGTGAGCAGGAAAATGATGGTCTCAGGCTGGCCCACAGGAACTGTGAAACTGCACCACAGGTTACTGGCCTTAGGGCAGGACTATCCATGGCCCATTTTGTCAACCACAGGTTACGCTCGCTCGATGGATTCTCTGATCTTCAAAGTACAACAAGCTTATTAACTGTAAATAGCTCACCTGGATAGTTCTCCGACTGGCAATGAGTATAGCTGCTGCAATTATAACATGAATATTCACCACTGCATTGGTCACACACAGTGAGGGTCCCTACTCCTGGGCAAGCTGTTCTTTCCACAGCTCCATGCCCCTAAAGCTAGTTTTTCTCTACATTGGGGCTACTCACAAATACTCATTACTTCCTATAGTCTTGGCAACGTTTTAAGGCAGTTCAACTCATAGCACCTCTTCAATGAGAAATTTGTCATCAGTTTGCATTCTGCCTTAGAGGTTGGGGTGGAGGGAGTGGGGGAGCAGCAAATGAAGTTTTTATTTGCCTACCAATCGCTTGTTCCCAGTTTTTGCTATTTTCCTCCCTAATACCATATGGAAACATTTGGGAAGACCCTAGATGAACTTACAGAATCAAAAGCAATACTACCCTAGTTGCCAAAATAAAATAGAAGGAGTCAGATTCAGACCTAATTTCTCTACTACGTACACAGTGCTTAATCAGGCAACCACCTAATGCAATCTATCAGTTTATACAATGCTAAAGTGAGGTTAGTAATTACCTTTTTAAAAAACAGTGGCTATTGTGGCATCAAATTAGAACAGCAAAATTAAAGAGACCAGAGTGCTGAAAATGTAATTAATGAATGTTTACAAAACTCCATGATTATTAGATAAATGACAGGCTTCGGGACAGTAATTACTGCCATCAAACCCCTTTTGGTGATGTTTTATACAGGGAATTAGTGTGATGACTCTGGAGACAGGGGATATAATATAATGTCAACCCTACTGTCTCTAAATGTTCAGTAAAATCAAATAATTCTTCCAGAATTACATTTTAGTTCTAGCAGTTATGATGAGTGATGAAGTTAGCAAAATGTTAAGATTAAGACATGATTTCCAAACTGTTAGGAAGGATATTTAATGTCTTGTTACAGTCAGAAGTGTCTTAGAATCTTCAGCCCAGGGATACAGACATCAGTATAAGAAATATTTGATTTTTCCATAGAACTATTATTGCAGGAAGGTGGGTCAGAGAGTCAAGAAACTGACTAATGAATGGGGAATAGTATGCAAGGCAAAAAACAAATATCAGCATTTTTTCCCCCTTCAAGCTGTTGATAACTTGAAGCTGTTTCAATAATGATATCCCAAACTGATGACAATGTTTCCTCCCACCATCTGACACTATCCTGTTGCTTTGTGTTTTAAAGGGCTGTCAGTCACATAGAAAACAAGACAGAAAGGTCAGCAAGAGAGGACAGGATATGAAGGAATGTCACACAACCAAGTCAAGGCTTCTGACTGTACAGAAACTCTACACAGGCCATTGTGGCTTGGTCCTGCAAGCCTTCTCTGACATCAGCCACCAGTGTTTGTGCAAGTATACACATGCATCACTGCTGCTTCTGGGATCAGGAGCCAAGAAGTGTCCATATACTATTCAAGCGCAGTTCATTACCAATTATGTCTTGGTCTACACTTCTGGTGTGTAGGCACAGCAAGGAAACTCTTTTTATGGGGTGATACTTGCACTCTCCCCCACTCTTTTCTAAGCTTTTGTAAGCTGACATCTTAGGTACTTCTTCCAGAGATCTATCAGTGAACATCCCTGTGTTTATGCTGTGCCCACTGGCTGTTACATTTTGCAGCAGAGGTGGGAAAGAGCAACAAACCCTCCAGGGAAGCCCAAAGGAATTTCCATGTACCTGTCACCAGTGAGAAAAGTATTTTATATGGGGCTGACCTTTTGCACACAGCAGGCATGCAGGTCTTTGTATGCCAGAGATGCTCATGTGCACCTTGGAGCAATAGGAGAGAATCAGATTCACAACCCTTAAACATCAGTATATTGCATGTTCTTTGAATAAGCCCTGGTTCATAACCATATCCACAGTTCTCCGTGCTTACTGCCCAGAGCACATTGATCCAAAGAAATCAAAGACAGTAAGAAACAGGAAACAGTAACCATGTGAAACCATAACAGAATACTGCTCTCCCAGTGTGGGGGGGAAAGAAATAAATCTGCCAAGAGCACCAGCTCAACGGTCCTGTCCTGCTGAACATGACAGTTTTCCCTAAATAATAAGCTTCCTTTGGGTTCAGTCTTGATGTGTGCATATTACAAAAAGACAGTCTCTGAAAGCATGAGATGCAGTTTCATCACATCACTTGCATGCCACCTTTTCTCATTTGAAAGTAAAGCTACAAACACTGTACTCTTGGAGCCAGAGTGTTCCTTGGCCAACATATTTTCTCTGGGCTGTGCATCCAAGGATTCTGAACATTTTGTCTCTTAGGTAGAAGTCTGCTATTTAACACATGATTTGAGAGAGTGTGTGCCAGAAGGAGAGCAAAGCATCGTGGAGTAATGAAAGCCTACAGACAAGTCTATGTAATTTACGTTAATTTTACTGTTGTCTGCATCTAGATAAAAGCATGGAAGTGACCAGCTGACAAAGGTGGGTTTCTATAATTCAGGGAAAGCCACAATCAAAAGGCCACATTCTGCAGCAGCTCTGGTTCCTTTGAAGACAGAAGATTAAGACTGAGCCTCTTAAAGTTCATAGCTACTAAACTGTTAAGGGTCAGTGAAGAGAGTTGCCGTGTAAGTAATGTGGACTATTTAATAGACTAAAGCTGTCCAGCTTGCTTTTTCTTTGGCTAAAGAAGTCAGAACAAAAGGACAACCTCAGAAAGGGAAGAGACCACACACACCTGACAGATCACAGCAACTGCCAAGAAGCAGAAAATTCTTTCTTAACAACTACTGGAAGTATTGCTTAGATTTCCAGAAGTGTAAAAGTAAAGACAATGCAAAGCACAAATGTGGCCTGGTAGCGCATTTTATCTTCTTCTTTGTCTTATGTTCATACATATGGCCCAGGTACACTGCTTGTACAGCTTTCGACAAAAGGTCGGACTATTCTGGGCAAGAAAAAGAATCTACTTTTTTTTTAAATGGCTTGCATAGCCTTCAGTGGTAACAAGGTCCAAACCTTAACAATGGAAGTACTAAATCTCATAAAACATGAGATTGTTAATACGTTTTCATCCCATTGTAACCAGAAAGAAGCTCTTGATGTTAACTTTAGATCAAACAAAAAATATTGCAAGGTTCTGACATATTTAAATTCAAGAACGTGCTTCCTTCAGCTGCAACAATATTTCACTATTTTATATTTTAAGAACTATTTTGTCTAGACAACAAATTGGAAAATTTCTCCTACTTGGAAACTGAATAGCAAACTCCGACTTCAGGATGTGACCTGGCCATATTGATACCACTTTCTGTTGACTGAGAGCCTTTTAAAGCTGACAATACTTTCATCTACTAAAAATAGACAAATAACGATAAGAACTAGATACAATGTTTTTATTAAGCTGAAATAACGCTGAAATTTTCCTTCCTCTGTGCCCCCAATGGCATTTTACCCCAGCCCTTGGTTCCTTTTCCAGAAACTAAGCAAACACTGAGGAACTACATTGTAAGGAATCATCACTCCCACACAGCCAAAGAGCATCCTAAGAGAGCAGCAAAATGCCAAAGTTCCTTTGGGTGCTAATAATGAACTTAAGAATGACAGAAAAGAGCAAAACTACAGCCCTAGGGAAAAGTCCAAGGTGAACCTTTAGGTCCGGAAGTCAATATTCTCTCTTAGCAAACTCAAGTATCATTAGAATTTTAGCTCTCCAAAACCTATGAGATCACCCTGACCCCTTCCAAAAATTCCTCAAGTAAGTATTTCTTACCCTTAAATAGTGTAGTAATTAACGTCCTTCATTACTAACTGAAGTATAGCTATGCCACCTCACTTACTCATTCTTTCATATACCCATGTAATTCAGTGGCATAAACACATGCAAAAGTAATTTAGAAGAAAATTTAATCAAAAGGACACCTATTTTAAGCGCAGCAGCAGCACTCTTCCTTATTACTCCTAAACATAAAGTCTTTGTTATGAGGCCATACCATATATAATGGTGCTGCTGCATGTCAGCAGATTAACACCTTTCTACCTCTCTTATCCATGAAAAATAACAAATCAAAATTTGATTTGTTTCATACTCACATAACACCAGAAGAAGCTGTTCTGACTGCAAGACAACAAAGAAGCTGTGCTGTACATTTCATACTGCCACCCAAACAGCAAGGGGAAGCAAAGGAATAAGAGGAAGGGAAGCAAACCATGCTCACCTGGTAGTAAATGGCACTGGCTGCTCCCAGTGAATCCAACCCTGAAGAGCTACCAGGTGTGTGAAATGGAGCAGAGCTTTTTAAATCAGCCTAAAAGATTTAGATGAAACATTGTGAACAGTTATATCTGTTTACCCCCTACAGCTCTGGAAGTCGCTGCTTATTGGTCTCTGCTAGAAACATACTGGTTCAGACCAACAGTCTGTGTAGCCCAATACTGCATCTCAGACAAAGGGAATAAATACAGTAAATAGGTCTGGTTGCTTTCTGTGGTCTCTTCTGCTTGTTCTCCTCCAAGACCCACAATGGATATTTAGGGATGATCGGGGACAGTTTCATTTGGTCTTTAATTGTGGACTTCCTGTCACTGAGTTTGTCTGATCTCTGAACCTGCAGACAAAATCTGCCTGAAACTTTCTGGGGCAACAAATCCCAGAACTTCATTGACACCCACGTTAGAGAATTACACTTTTTAATCTGTGTTCAACTGATTTTTTGCTACTTTCAGCAAGCATCCCCCAGTTCCAGAATTAAGGAATTTGGTAAATTACTCTTCTACCTTTGCTTTAATCCACCACTTTTGTGATTCTGTAGATTTTTAACATCTCCTCCCTCACATCCCCACCTTTCTTCCCTCCAAATTGAAGCAATTCAATTTTTTTAGTTTCTTTCCCTAAGATATCATCCAAAGTGCAGTCTGAGCTGTCTTCCTTGCCCTTCTGTAGATGTTGTCTAGCTCAGCTATAGCCCCCTTGAGATGCAAAACTGCACAACAGGTACTGTTACTACAGCAGTTTTCTGTAGCAGGAAAATGGCACTCTTTCTGTCATTACCCACACCTTTCCTTACACTGGCCAGTACTTTGTTAGCTCTTCTGGCTGCCACAGCCCACCAAACAGATGATCTCCAAGAACTGGCACTGGTGATGCCAAGGTCTCTTTCCTGTGCTGGAGCTACCTCAGTTCAGCATCGTGAAGGCATGATTTAGATTATTTTTCAAGAGATGCATTACCTTTCATTTACTTACCTGGACCCCATCTGCACTTTTTTGTACACTCATGTGGTCCTTCTGAAACTGGCATGGCATTGCCTATGGAGAAATGCTTAGTATTATCTGAAAACTTGCAGTTTACTTTTCAGCCTCTTCTCTCCTGGGGGACTTTCTGGTGTGTACTGTAATCCTCCAGTCCGTTTCTTCAGTAGCTTTTAGTACGGCATCTTGTAAAAGGCTTCTGAAAATTCAGGTGTTTCAAAAATAATACACTTGTGCTAACAACACCTCCTGTTACTGACTTTCCTAGAGACCCAGAGACAGGTTCCTTCCCTTTCCTAAGAGATGTGATGGGACATCTATCAGCTCCCCAGGATGGACTTCAGATCTGTCTGGCTTCCCAGTTCTGGTGTGTAGTTCCCAATTCTAAAGGCAAATTTAAAGAAACAATTTAAGTCAAGAGAATTTCCTTTTCCACTTAAGAATAAGTCAGGCCTGTCCTCTGCCCACTTCCTATAGTGCTGTTGGTATGACCTAGTTCAGTATATATAAAGACCACATAGAGAATTTTGTCTGTTGATTCAGTAGGTTTTGGGTTGTCATATACTGTAGAAAAAAGTGCAATAAAGTAATTTTGGAGAGTTGAAAAAACAATTCGGACAATCCCAGGGGTCCTTGGTTTTGCACTCCAAATTCTTCAGTTGTAAGGCCATTTTCTAATTTAGAATGACTTCCTAAGAGTCCATTCTTTCACTCCTTTCTGCAAGAGGACACAAGCATCCTGCATGTTTAACTGCAAGCATACAATGTTATCTGCTCCCTCTCTCTTATGTAAGTTTGCAGGAATGCTGAAAGACTTTCCGGGCTCAGAGAGGTTAGAGTTTGGAATCAGGTCTCTTGTATATCACTGCATTGGCTTTTTAGGACATGAAGTTATTGCAATTAAGATACTGGCCGGATGTGTGGGCTAAAGAACCCAACTGATATCACAGGCATTTATTGATAATGCAACTTCTGAGGAAGAAATCTGGGGAATTGTTGTTCTTCATGCTTTCCTCTGCAAGCAAGCAAACCATATGGATTTATCAGAAGCACACAATGCTTTATCTAGCTCAAGAGAAAAAGAATAGTGTTTATTTTACTGCAGAGGAATGTTCTCTTTCAGTTTTGAAAGCCAGTTGCCTGAGCTGGCACTGTGTAACATTTGGCCTCCAATAGGCATATTTGCTCTGGTTTAATTCAGTGCTATCTTTAACCTGATTATTATTTACTATTTGTGATAATGTCTCCAAGCTGCAGTCAAGAAGGGCTTCACTGTGTTAGGTGCTGTATAAACACACAACTGAAAGATATCTCTTGCCTTGAACTGTGCAACTAAGGAGCTCCTAAATTGAATGCTGGCACATGAGGAAGAAAACATCAGATGGAGGCTGGGCTAAGGGCTCAGGGTTTGTTTCTCTTCCCCACCTGTGCAGTCTCAAGCAAGTGGCTTTCCCCCATCTCATTTAACTTGTGCACTTCTACACCAAAAGCCCTGCTGAAAGACAGCAAAGGGTGGTGGGAAGAGTTTGCCATTTCCTACTTTTTTTCCTCTTGTGGGATCAGGTATTTAAGCAGATCATCTGTATCTGCTTACTCCATGTGCCAGTGGGCACATACGAAGAAAATGCTGAGAATCCTGAAAATTAAAGCAGCCAGCTGCCTGACAGTCATTCTGCAGTGTTAAGACCTTTCTGTGAAGAGAAAAATCCTTTCCCAGAAATCTTACCAGAGTCCTGAGAATATTTTATTCGACATTGGACATGAAGTAGCCTTCTGCACTGACAATATTTTGGGCTTTTTCTTACAGCTCAAGGACAACATCCAAAGGGCAATTAGGAATTGAAGTATTTGGTTTAGTTTCACCATTTACCAAATCGAGGCCTGAGGTCTCAGTGGTCTTGCAGGATGGAGATTTTTGTCAGAAGAGTCTTTGTTGGGTCAATGTCCACCTGTCAGGGTCTGGCAACAGGGATCCAAGTGCTTTCTGCGAGCTGTTGATTGCAAGACCAATCTTGAGAAATGGAACTTGTGTAAGGCCAGAGTGCTGGTAAAAGTGTTTTCTTCTGTGCCTCAGGATAAGTCATGGCCTCATGAACCCATTCTCATTTTCCAGTGCATGAACTTAAATTCCAGGAGTCTGAAATAAGTGAACACCCCTGCTCAACGTGGCTTTCAGGCAACTGAGGGGAGGGCAAGAGAGAAGCTAGAGGACCGGCATACTAACTCTTTTCCAGCATTGGACTAGCTTTCCTGATTTTGTGTTAAATCTGCCTCTCTGTTCCAACAATATTTCAACTCTGTCTAGGTTTTGATATTCCCCAGGTGGAAGTTTACTGAGTCATTTCCATCTGCACTGCAAGGACGAGTATTAGATGATGCTGTTGAGGAAAATGGAGGGAAATAACAAATGACAGGGAACACAGTTCTGTGGCCTCTTCATGTGGAGCTTGGACTCTTTCATTAAACTACTACAGAACCTTGCTTTTCCTGAAGTATTTTCCCTGCCTTATGCTACCACCTACTACTGCAAATATCCATGCAAATAACCCTGTGGAAAAAAACAGGCTAATGTGAGCCGGTATCTTTGGTAACAAGCTAATAAAAGTCTGTAATGAGGGACAAAGTCCATCATGCAGAGTCTGTGGGCACAGTATATGTGGCTACCACATGCAAAATTCAAGAAGTTCTAAGGAATAGCATTGTTGTTTACAGAAATAAGAGGAAATAACACTGTTTCTGGAAGAGCTAGTAGCAAACTAGCGAAGTTTGCCTTCTTTTACTTACATTGCTGTAATTTAAGAACAAAATACATAAAGAAAACAGGACAGTTCTAGAGTTTGTTCATCTAGGTCCTAATAAAATATATTCAAGACTGTGTCTGTGTTTTCTCAAAGCCACACTCATCTCCCAGCTCCTGCATGCTGCTTTGGCTGTCTTTGTCTCTATGGATTTCAAGCTCTCTTGGGAGCACTGGGTGTAGGATCGAGAGTTAACTTTTTCTACTCCAAATGGATAGTGTGTTTTTAGCAGTGCTGTAATCTCAACATATATATAGTAATTAAAATAATTGTCTCCTAATAGTACTTTCATAAGTAGCTTGTGGCACACTGCCCCTATTGTAGAAAAGTACGTCCTTGCAGATAAGAAATAGCAATTAAAATGTAAGCTTTGCAGAGCACAGATAACATACACAAAGCTAAAAAAATAGTACTGTTCTGTGTTTTGTTGATTGTTTTGGGTATTCTTAACGCAGCCATAAGTAATAAAGGAAAAGTAATGTGCAGGAACTGAATCAGCATACTGTATAAGCACAGCAAATAGCATTGTAATGACTATGTTATCTTATAGTGGTGCATAGTTTCATATGCAAATGTTACCTCACATGTAGTCATATCTACAATAAAGAACATTTATGGTATGAAATATAAGAATAATTTTATATTATTTCATTATTATAATTGGCTTTCCAAATAGCTTAATAAATTTACACATATCTGTGTCTAAGTTAATAGACACACACTTTCACTAGCTTTTAGCTTGCTGCTTTTATATTGGATATCATGACAGACTTGGTCAAATACAAAGGGGTACATGGGCTGAAAGCAGAGGAGGCATAGTTACACACTCCCTTGTGCCAATGTCATGGTTAGCAACAGAGTTAGCGAAGGGCAAGAGAGAGCTCCTGCAGCTGCCCTGGTGCCGTATTTCACAGCCAAATAATTTTAAAATAAATCAAGTTCTGCACCAGCCAACATAACACCTCCCTAAGATTGCCATTCTCTTGGGCACTGTGAAATTAAACTTTGGGTCTTTGAAGACACAGGAGAATAGATCTGGAAATGATCTTCTTATGCCATTGTCCCCTGTGACACAGGTGGGTAAAGCATGGTCTAAACCAGACTTACCTGACCCTTACCTCACAGGAAGTCAATGAGAGGTTTCACACAGACCTGCTGCAAACAGGATCCTGAGTAAAGCTTATTTCTAGCTGTCCAAAGCAGATTTGGAACCTGCTCTTTGATGGCTTTTCTCTTAATTTGAGAATTTTATGTGGGGAGCAGTTAGAGTAGAAAGCCCGGTAAATACCCTCAGACAAGAACTAAGCGAGGAAGTAATTGATGTCAACAAAGTTACAGAGGCAAAAATCATTATAAGATTTCCACAGCCTTTATACTGTAAAAGAAGTAATATTTACTTTTAATTTAATTTAAAATAAACCCCCCCAAACTACCACAATTGAACAGCTTGTGTGGTAGCAGCACAGTACTGGAAATGAAAATCAGCTCTATGTTTCTAATAGCCATATACAATTAAAAGGCTTAAAGCAAGGAAAATTTTGTTCTTCCCATCACAATTCCATTCAAAAAAATTACTTCTCTAAAATCTACCATTTAGCAGAATTTATGCCTGAGATGAGATGCTTTTTCCCCTTCTAAATTCCTGGCACAATATAAATCAAACAAATTCAAGATAGCAAAGCCGGGAAAATCATTATTATAATCGCAAAAGCAGCAAAAAGGTCAACAAGAAGGAGAACAACAATAGGATTCTGGTAACTGTTTGGGAAGAAACTATTCTTGCTGCAGTCAAACTCACTGCTTTCATAACAACAAATTAAATACCAAGGTAATTCCCCAGAGTCTTCAGCAGTGTGGCTGTGTGGCAGTAGTAGAAGCCACTCCAGTGCAGTGCGCAATATCATTAGGAGAACCGCCCGGCTGCTGAGCCACCACACTGCTTAGAGGTATTTGAAATTAAGCTGGAGTCAAGCCTACCTTTTCAAAGCACTGCATTGTTATTGTCCTTTTCCTCCCATTCCTATTTCCCTTTCTGTCTTACTTTCCCCTGTCAGACAGACATACTTTAGACTCCATTCATAATATGAGAAGCTGTAAGAGGAAGTATTGTTCTAACAGTACAGAGATGGCTGGACTGCTGGCTTCACTAGTTGTGTATGAGGGACTCATGCTGCATTTTCACTTTTCAATATATTATTTGCTTATCGGTACCTGATATGTACCCTAAAAATGTTTAATTGATCAGTTGTAAACTGTTGTCATGCATTCAAATGGCCCAAGAGACAGGTCAGCAAGGTAAGTGCTTTGCAAACACCCATTCTGAAAAAGAATGGCATTTATATTTGCTTCAGCTGGCTGTTCAAGTTCAGAGAATGAAAAAAGCAAGACCATGACTTTTGCCAGTCTGGCCTCTCTGAGTCTCCTTTTACTCATCTATGAAATGTGATGTTCTAGATATCAAGTTTCAAGGGGAGTTGCCAAAGAGCTACTGCTATCAAAACAACTTTCTTTATGTTTTGTGTTAGGAAGCTTAGATCTTCCTGACTAGTGTGCAAAATATCAATCTGTTTTATCACTTACTGGGTGAGCAGATGTGTCTACACTACTATGTCAGGCCTTCTCTGAGCAACAGATAGTAACATAACCGGTAAATGGACAGAGTGTAACCTAAAGAGAAATCATTACTATTAAAATAAAAAAAAAAAATAAATAAAATGTTAGATCAAAACCATGTTGCAGCAATATAGGTGTTGGTTTAGTTGGTCCCTGCTGATTGTCAGGCTTAAAATAAGCATTCTAATGCAATTAACAGCTGCAGAGGTATCACTGGTTAATAAATACCCATGTAACAGCAATAGGCTACTTTATCATCCAAACCTATTCTCAGTGCAGTCTGAGGTTTGATATGTAAGGACTAAAATACATGTGTTCACTGTGTCATTTCATGGCATTTTCAGGTAAATACCCACTACTTTACCTTGCAGACCAGGCCAAGTATCTTCAGTCCTTCTAGTTAGGCCCCTGGCTGATGTAATCTCATGATTTGTCTGAGAGTTACAGTGATGCAGGATGAACACAATGAACTGAAGACTCAGCAAGGTGGTAGCAGGGAAGTTGTTTCTGATCCTTCAGTGGACTCATCAAGTTCATTCTTCCTCACTTTCCCAAACTGTGATCTCACACTTACCCAGGAAAAGCTGGCTGCCTTTTGCCAGGATTGAGGCACTCCTGGGACCTTTGGACCCAAATTTAGCTCTTCTGCAAATGAAAACAAATGTAATTGAAGAAACTTTTATAAAGATTCTTGTCCTCAGAAAAAGAATGCCACATCAGCATCAGATTTTGAAATCAAGAAGCCAAACAGGAGAAACCATTCTGAAAAATTGAACTTAATCTATTTTACATTTTAAACCCAGATATCTGGTCTGCCTCTTGTGTACTTGATCTCTGCTTCTGCATCTAAACCAGAGCTTCTGAGTTAAAGAAACTTTCACATTTTTCTCCAGATCTCTCTAGAGATTTCAAGTGTTCTATCAAAGGCCCAAAGTAGTTGTTCAGGAGATTTACTAACACTTTCTACTTTGAACTAGTTTTGATTTCCTACCAATGCTTAGCCACTGGAACCATTATCATGGTCAAGTAAAAATTTTTTACAGGTAAAAGCTGAGACTAGTGAGGCTACATGTTTTATTCCTTTCAGTAGGGCAAGAAAATATCCCAGACTTGAATATCTGTCAGATTCCAGAAAGCCTGTTTGGACTGTGCGTCGTATTTTTTGGTGTAGACTCTAAAATCCACTTTAGCAAATGGCCTTTTTTCTGATGGTCCTTCAAACTACAATTACAAATAAGCATGAGGCAAGACTTCATTCAATGTAATTCAGAAAAGAGAGTTGTGAATGGCTTAGTATCAAGTCCAATGTGCATTTGCACTCTTTAAATAGGACACACTGGGTTTTACTTCACTTGACATGAAATTCTAGGGTGAAGCAGGCTGGTGAGAGTATCAGAAATATGGAAAGCATTGGCTAAAGAAACTGTAGGATCTCCTGGGAACTCTTAGTTTCATTTTGGTTGCCTAGTATGCAATACAATGAAAACAGTGTTACCTGTTCATGCAGTGACTTCTCCCCTTACTTTTACTAAATTCCTACCAGGGATAAATCTTTCTTTGGATGGTGGGGAAATAACCAATGAATTAGAGATGCAAACAGTTGGTATCCCATGATAACAACAGTAATGTGGATGAAAATACTCCCCAGACCGACCATCAACTTTATATAAAATTAAAAGTTGACCTTGCGGTGCAACCTATCTTAACTTTTCCTAAGTCCAAACATTCCTAACACATACATTTGCAGAGGTCTGCTTTCCAGTAGCCAGATCAGCATAGTTGATGGAGACCACTTTTATTTAAAAGGAAAAACAAGCTTGTTCTCTCCAGGAAAACATCCTCCTCCACTTCCAGGGATTTACAACACATTAAAGAAAATTTATCCGCCAGAACTCGGGTAAAAACATTTGTCTGAATTTACCAAGCAGTAGGACGCACAAGAGGACAAGGAGAAGCTTCTATTTCAGGCTGATTGCATAGGGCTAGTATAGGAAAATAAACCCAGCCTGTACTGGGTTTCCTTATTGATAAAGTTCTCTGTAACTCAACTCACCGTGAATGTCAAATCAAATCTGTAGAGAAGATCTAGTGTGAAAATGCAGGGTTGAAAAATCTAACCCTGTTGAATGCTACTGCAAGATCCTAATTGGCTTTAATTCACTATTATTTCCTCCTTCGTCTTTGCTTATTATGTATGCCATTGTTAATTAGCTTAATCTTTAAAATGTCTTTTAATTGTAAGGAAGACACTTTGCACCCAATACTTGTTTTGCTTTCTGGAGGTGAAACACTAAACTTGGAATCACCATTTAATCATATATTGCCTGTGCATTCCACCTGAGCATTGTTGAGGCAAGCGTTCCTTCTAATTATAAAGGTGAGCTAAAGAACTGGTGATTAAAATAAGATCAGCTTTTCCTTAAATACCATTGTACTTCAGGAGAGTGATCAAAGATAGTAGTTGATTCCAGTTGCTTGTTAATTTACAGCAGATGAGCTTCTTAAATGAAAAACAGCGAACTCTCTTTTTCTTTCTTCAATGTAAAAGACCAAAACTAACAACTTCCCCCCCAAAAATGACCAACCAACACAAAACAAAAAACCCAAACAAAACCAAAACAAAAGCACCAAACCCCACACCAACAGTTCTGTCTACCGGGCAATCTTTTGATTAAAAAACCTCTACCGTCTTCTCAGGCTAACAGGAAATCAGCCCAAATAAGGCTAAAGAATTTGCCAAAAAGCCTCAGGGAAGACTGTGTTCTATAATTTTGTTGTCAGAAAAATACCCAATGACTATTTTTTTAATGAGGAAAAGGAGGTTTTTGTGGCATGATCAGTTAACACATGTAAAGCACTTTCAGATTCGTGGTGAAATAATATGCATTGTATACATATATATGTGCACATGCATAGGTTTTTATGAAATGTTAGGCATAATTCTTTTAATTTTTTCCCAATTCCTGGTTATTGCAAAGCATGGCCATAGCATCTAAAACCAAAACTAAACACAGAATAATTCATCAGATAAGCCAGAAGAATTCTAGTAATCCCAGTGAGAGTTACTGCTTCATTTAGGAAAAGCCTGAATGAAGCCCAAAGTCACCTGGACAAGCTGCTACCTGAGAAGGAGAAGAGAATACAGCCTATCCGGCCATGAGCTCTGCATTGTGCAGATGTTAGAACAGAACCAAAATATCTTCCCTCTAAGTAGGTCTAATACATTTATGGTAACAGATGGAAATGGCCACTCATAAGATATCTTGCTTTGTATTTGAGGACAGCAGACCTATATAGTGCGGCTTTGCTGTGTGCCAACATAGAATCATAGAACTGTTTAGGTTGGAAAAGACCTTTAAGACAATCTAGTCCAACCATCAACATAGCACTGCCAAGTCGACAAAATCATGTCTCTCAGTGCTTCATCTATGAAGATATTTTTGTGATAACTTCAAGACAGGGCAGCAAACTCTACTTCCAGAGCAAAATGCTGACAGAAAAGCAGCTCACTGAAATACCTATAAAACTGTGAGGTATTTAGAGCTTCCGATTCACCTTAAGAACATTCAGGGCATATCTGCTTTTTAGTCCACAGCATAGCTGCATCAGAAGCATAGCATCACAGGTTGTTTTTCTTTGGTAATAAGTGATCCTATTGATGACTATTTCGAGTCATCCTGGGATGGAGTCATTTAACATCAGAGTGCCCAGCTAATCATGTTCAAATCTGACAAAGTCTGTTTTAGCCATACAAAACAAACAGTAGGATGGGCTTAAAACATTTCTTGTGGCCAGGAGACTCTGAACTCACTTTGACTCAGTACAGGTGTTGAAATGACTGCAGGATTATCCCTGGAGGTGGGTAATCCTTTAAAGATTCAGAGCTTTGGGTTAGATAAAAATCTAAACATTTGGATGTTTATCTGAAACCTTATCTCAGTCATCTAAACTCCTGGAGGCTGAACACCCATCAGTTGCACATCTACAAGTAAAACAGTAATAGGGCCTCATGTTTCTACAGACTTAAAGCCTGATTCTGACATCTCTGAATAAACAAAACCTCACATTGATAATGACTCACCTTTGAGTTGGGGTACTGGGGATGGGAAGCTCCCTTTCAGCTCACAAGATGACAAATATTGATCACAAATATCTTCTGATGAAGAAAAAAAAAGTTTTGGTTACAAAACACAGGGCTCTTTTTTCTATAAACATCACCCACAGCAAATTTTTCATTTTTTTTACCGAAAACCTGCACATTTGAGAATTGCAAATGGGCTTTGGTTGAAAAGCAAAATATTTCACCCCTTTCTTTTCTTACCCATGAAAAAAAGGAACCTGATAATGAAGCGCTATAATCTTAAATCCATACTAGTATTTTAACTCAGGTGATCCAGGTATCTTTCCTTAGTTGTCTTTTACCACCTATGGCACCATACAACTGCTACTGATGAACTGTACTGTGGTACCTCACAGAAGACATAAGAAAGAGTAGGAGTGTGAAACATGCACACTTCAGCTCACAGCACTGAATTATGTCAGTGCACAGATATTTTGATTTTCTACTATGGTACTCTACCTTTTTCAGTTTTTCATCAAATGCTTTGCTCCTTTCTGGCATTTTAATGAATGTAAAACCAATTTTACTAGCTGGTGAAAAATTAACTCGTGTGAGTATGTATGTGACTATAAATTGGAGGGGGGATGGGAATGGAAATATTTTGAGGAATTACACCTATCCTTTAGTGACATTCCCATTGTGAATGTTCAGGTTACTTGTTCTGCTGTGGGTTGTGTCGGGGTGTATGTTTGAAGGAATCAGGTGCATCCTGGATACTGAGTGTGCCCAGACCCAGTTCACAGCATTATAACCTTTGCTTTCTCCCCAAGGTTTGCTGGAATCCGAAGCATTGCTAGCTCCCAGTACTCACACCTACAGGGAAAGAAAGACAGCCCCAAAGGAAGAAGCAAAAGAAGGAGAGGGATCCTTTGGCATTTACGTTTTCCTGCTGAATGTAAATGGTAGCACTCCCTTATGAAAGGGGTATTTCAAGGATAAATACTAAAAAAATCCCACAGAATTGCTCAATTTAATGCAGTAACAGGAGCTACAGGTGCACAGGGGACAGAAAATACTAGATTCCACTACTGCTTGGCTAACACATATGAACATTTTGTCAAGGTCTGGGCCACGTGTCTATACTGCTATTTGCAAGCCAAGACTTTCCTGTGTTCCTATCACATTAGTATCATGAAGAATTAACATTGATTTGCAGCATTTTAGAGGCTGGGAAGAGAATTTCCCCTTCCTTTTCCCACTGACATGCCAGTTACAGTCCCAAGTTCACAGGGCAGTTCTGTTCATTCATGCACCTTTGAGATTTTGTGCATAGCTGCTACCCTGCTCTTGTAACAACAGTCTCACCTGTTTGTACTTATTTGTTCTGTCACAAAACAGGTAAGGCCACAAGATTAATGACCATTAGTTAAAAAGATGTTAGCAGGACTCTTCTTTGATAAAACAATTTAAATTTGCTATCTGAAGACAAAGCGCTATTCAGATTTTTGCAGAGTAATTATTTTCCCCTCCCTGCGGTACAGTCGTCTCTCCTTACCAGTGGAAAGCTCTTGTCTGAAAAGGGGAGGAATGATTTACTGCAGATTATTACTCTCTGTGGCTCAGGAGAATCATATTTCCACTTATATGCCAGAAAGTAATCATAATTCTCACAGCATTTTTTAAGCATCATTGAGCTTTTGGTAACTTATTCTGTCAAGCTTCCCTATTTAAGCAGCATGCTTGTTTTCTCTGGTTAACTGCCTCTTATATTTGCAGCAGTTTTTTCCTGTCAATGTTTCATGCTTCAAATAAAAATGTTAATTTAGCTTATGCGGAAAGACAGTCCTTTTTTTCTGGGTAGCTGTGGTAGCTGTGCTTTCACTGAGCTGATTTCAAATAGGTCAGGGAAATGTCACATTTTATAAAAGACATTTGTTACTGGCTTCCCTTGCTTCTAAGCACTGCTCTGAAAATCCTGCCCATTGCAGGAGCTACCCAGCAAACGGGGTCTTACTTTCGGAGTGCCAGGGGAAGGTTTTATTGCACGAGTGGAGAGGGGAAAAGCAGGAAGTGAAACAAAATGCATCTCAGTGACTCAAGAATCAAATGCAAGGGAAGGTTGCCCACCCACTCCCGTGCTAGCCCCGGTTCCTCCCAGCGGTGCTTGTGGGCCATGCAGCGAGCAGGAGTGTGCTCCACCCCTCAGAGGTATGCATTCTTCAACTGCAAACACATGGGCTCCCCCTCTCACATTCATTCCCGAGCCCACAGTGCTCTGGGGGAAATTCTTGCAGGATGCTTCCTGTTATTCACTTAACCCTTTCTCATCTTTAAATTCTATTAAATTGGGCATTACAAAAGTTTCCAATGATTTATTAATCAAGAATTGTTTTCATGGAGCTCCTCGTTGCTTGCAGCAAGCGTCCTCCAACCTTGCCAAAACCTGGAGTTTTTGGCTGATGTTCCTGAGCACTGTGGTAAGTGGCAATGGGTCCTGCCCAGTTTGTGCATCACCACAGAAGTGCTGACTCAGTTCCAGACAGGTTTTAGCCACCCAGACCTATAAAAGACAATTTTATTGCACTTGTCTCAGTGAAGGTGTCATTTGAAGCTTACAGCTAGCCACCAGATTGCAAATAGTGAGTAGATGGTTATGTGGAGAAACTAGTAATTGTAGAAGAATAATTCACTGGTAAAGAGGTACTGCTCTGAAACTGTGTGCGGAGGCCCATGGTGACAATTCGGGCTAATTTGTTATTTTTCTTATTCCCTTACAGTGGATGTCTAGAGACTTGACTGTGTCAAAATTTTTGCAAACCCATATGGTTTCAGAAGCCATTTAGGATACATCTTGTTGTGCTCCAATTTGCTATGGCTATTCATGCTTATACCTCACAAGCAATAAGCACAAATACTGGACTTGCCAAACATTTGCAGGGGTTGCCTTTCATAAACAATACTGCCAGCTCAGATACTTCCTACAGATTATCTGAAGATGACACATTTCCAGTTAACTTTGAAAAGTAACAGCAATTAAATAGCTGAGCTTTAGGTATTTCCCTGATAAGATGTGGTGAGCACTGCAACAGCCAGCTTTCTGAGATATACCCCACCTGATAGAAATTCAAATGACCCAGGTATCAAACACAGCATTTTCAGCCATTGTTTCGCATGTGGTCAAAGGCTTACTATGCTGGTAACATTAGTAATAAAGCTGCTCATCACTTTATGGTTACATTTAAATGGAGCTTGTTTCTATACTTTATGAGAGTGAGGAAAACATTTTAACCCACGGTGGTAAATGAAGGATAAGTAAAAGATGCATCCCCCAGTAGGAAACACATCAGATACTGTGTATGCAACTGGGAGGACTGCCGACAAGTGGACAAAACAGAGTGCCACTAACAGGTTGCTGCCAGCCCATATGTACATATATATGTACACAGCACTTTCTAAATGCAGACAAGATTTCTATCTCTGTGTTTTAAGTAACATTGCAATTCACATGGATAAGAATCCCAGCGTCATGGATACTACTTGAAGTATTCCACCATCCCTCAAAAAAAAAACAGTAGGGTTTTTTTTTCTGCTTTGTCAAAACAGGCAAACTCATTCAAAGTACTTGAGCCAGCAAACATGTCTGCAATGCACCTCAGCCTAAAGGCAACAACAGGAGAATGGTTTAATAAAGCTACCCCATCAAGCTTAATTTCAGCCCATAAAACACCCTGCATGGTTGGACTTTTTGGTGAGACACATACATTATAGAAGGACATTTTTTCCTAAATAGTAAATTGTTTGGGGCAGGAATCCCAAGTTCCTGCAGGTCTTTATTTGCAGGGGCCTTGTTCAAGGCTCCCTCCACTATTACAACCCCAGAAATTAGTAAGTGCTCGCCTCTTGGGCCCACATTTGACAGAAGGTGCAGTAGTCAGAATGCACTTCAGTAATTTAAAATACTGTAGGCTTTTTTTACTGCTAAAGATGTAATCTTGAGTTCCTTTTGCAGACATGATACCGTACATGTACGCAAAGTGGTTCCAGCCAGCAAAGAAGCCCCAGCTCAAAGTGTATGCTTTAGCTGTATCTGCTTTAGCCGACAATAATGTGCTGTCAGAAAACTGTCACCATATGCTCTCAGGCTAAGTGAAAAGAAAGGATTAAATGGAATCCACTGATAGTATTCCAGGCTCTGTGAACATGAAGTAGAACAAAACATTACACACTAACCTAAGACACTAGATGAAAAATTTAAGGGAAATGACAAGACACAGGAGCCTAAAGGGAAACTGACAAGTACTGTGTAGCTCCTGACAGGGACAGCTGTGGAGCACAGTTCTTGATGTGCTATAGAATGTGGCTCTGACATCCTAAACCCTCATTTTTCTCATCAAAATTTATACATATAAACTGGAATACACGAACAGAGCAGAGCATCTTTGTTCTAAGTCTGCAGGTAGTCTGAAACTACCTGAGAGATGCAAGTCTCATAACAGGGAGGACCATTCCGACCCCCCCCAAAGGCATGTACATGTCAAGTTTATTAATTACTTTACTGCTTATAGCATTGGTAGAACCATGCAGCTTCTGGGTTTGTCCTAAAGCCTCAGACAGTAGCAGTGCCCTCAGCTACTCCCTGTACTGCTGCTGCAAAAATCATCTCACAGCTCAGGCACTTTACAAGGCAACCTGTGCAGTGCCAGTTGCAGAGTTTGAGATGTTGCTGAGTCTTGTGAGGGAAGATGACCACCAGCTGACCTTGCCAAGACAACAAGCAGACAGGCTGCCTGGATTACAACTTCTCACACAGACAGCCAGTTGAAAACTCCTCTCATCTGATGGTGTGACATCAGAAAAACAACAGACGAAAAGTTGGAGCAAGCCTTGGGTGAGGCACAGCTAGCTGCTCAGAGCCACTGCTGCTTTCCCTCTGTAAATGGTTGGATCACCTTACGTAGACAATGGTGCAACAACCTGTAACCATGATCTGGTCAGCTTGGAGCCACTTTACCAGTTCCCAAGAGAGGTCTCCTGAAGCTCTCACCCCTGGGGAGCTCTATCCTGGCGCCTGCACGAGTCCCAGGGGACTAAGGGTTCAGCTCACTGTGAATTAGAAGGGCAAGTGATTTGCATTTCTCTTGGATCACTTGCCACCAGCTATAAAAAACAAACTACCATTCAGCTCTTATCTGCCAAGCTCCGTATATGTGATTTTTGCTTCCTGTTATTGCAGCAACAGTACGGATGGAGAAATGCTCTCGATTTCCTTTTTCAGAAAAGTTTTCTTTCCTAAACAATTGGTATTAAGCAGAACAAAACAACCAAGAAACAGCATGCTCATTTCACAGATTTCCAGTAATGTTAGAGCTCCTTACATTGTTTCAGCTCCTGCTGAGATGAAGCTTGATTACATTAATGTTAGACAGTCATTTAATTCTTCTTAACTCAGACACTTTCACTAGAAGCTTCCCGGGTCTTGAGAGACTGACTTTGCTTGCAATAGCCAGGGTGGGTAAAGAGCGTCTATAGAGTTTTCATCTGGCTTCTAGGAAAATAGGTGTGTATGATCATAATGTGCCTGCTCATGTGTATTTTCATATGGGTGTGTGCCTGTATTTGCCAGCAGAGACATGGGTGTGTCCTTTAGTAGCCCTTGAACCCGCTGATCAATCTCAGCCAGCCTCGTGGAGAAGGATAGGTTACAAGGATAACTAAGGTCCTGCATACAAGACAGTCAAGTAAAAGAGACGCCTCAGGAAAGGACCACTCAAGGGAAAGGCTGCAGGGTGAATTCACCAGAGAATGTACATGGCAGAGAAAGAAAAGCTTAATTTGGGGCCCACTGCAAGTGGTCACAAACCCAGGAGCTGACAGGCAGATCCCAACAATGCCAGCAGGCTTCCCAGTGTGCCTGTGGTCTGCTGTGTGATGCTGGGATTGGGATGGAGCTGAATAAACAGTAACGCAATTAACATGCTCTCTTATCCTGATGGTCAGTACCTGGACTACCTGGGAAACCACATAACAGTACAGGCCATTTAATATTTGATATATGTTCATATGACATACTGGTCAAGTAGCATAGGTCTATCTGAGGGAGTCATTCTAATTCAAGGGTCCTCAAAACTAATACTCATAAAGAAGGTCACAAACTTGTCTTAGATTAATCCCGCTGTGCAGTGCACTGGGTGCCTATCAGTTTCTAGGTGAATATAATGTGCTTGTTTATACACAAAAGCCCTAAGCAACTTGATGGCTTTTCCTTACCTCATGAGTTTAACTGGGACAGACAAGATAAAGAGAACCAGTAAAGAAAACACCAATTCGTCACACAGCAGGCACTCTTTGGGGAAGTCTCCAGTCTGACGTGTCTCCCAAGTCCCTGAGTTAGAGGGGTACCAGACTCTGTGCCTTTCCTATGGCGTATATGCAGCTCAGCTTCCTGCTGGGCACACTGTTACAAGAGCAGAAGACTGGCTGGAAGATTGAGAAGTGGAGATTAGATATAAAGATGGTCATTAACATCATGCACAAAGTGCCTGATACAGCCCTTTTTCCATAATGGAAACTGGATCAGATTGCATAAGCCACTTTCTGCAACTACAGATCAATGAGAAACACCGACTCTAAAGCAAGGCTACCCAGCAACAGCCCAGTCTTTAAGGCAGGATGATGAGTTATTGGAGAGCTAAGTGAAATTGTTATGAAGTGGCATAATCATTATATATTCTACAATAAACTAGCTGGTACTTCTCATGAAAAGCTCTTCAGAACTTCAACACTTTAGTCTGTCTTATCATAATATGAATGAGCAGCTGGTTTATGTTTTGCGTTGTCCATGTCAAGGAATTCTTCTCCACTGTTTCTTAAAAATTAGTCACTTCGATGGCTTGTTTTAGGGTTCAAGAATGCAAAACAATTGCACAATAAATCACTGGAGGAATGTACATGAGGTTTATTTGTCATAGTTATAAATAAATGAACTTTAGCAATAGTTGATAAACAGAAGATTATGGACAATTCAACCAGGCTCTCAAAAAGATTGGAGCATGACTTTAGCCCTTTAGTAACAAGTTTTGTTTCATTGCCCCATAACCCAGTGGAAAACTGAAAGAGAGGTATCCAACTGCCTCTACAAGCTGGTAGCTGGTTAACAGAGACAGGCCATGAAGTCCTTTTTTTTCTTCTACAGGGTGCCTGAGCCACTGGGTTCTGTCAGGGGTAGAGAAACTCAGCACCTGTGAAAACTGACCATCTGTGAAAATTGTGAAGAATGTTCATCTTACAGATGAACAGGTTTTGGGAACTACTAAGATTAAATGAGAACCAAATTTGTTCTTATGCTCACTAGAGTCAAGCATGAAAGCAGTTCATTACAGAAGAGATTTGAAACTGCAGATCACAATGTCCTCCAGTTCTCAACCGCATTAAGACCCAATATAAGTGTCCTGGGTTAAGCAGTGGCAGTCATTTTTCTTCTTCGTGGTAGCTGGTGCAGTGCCGTGTTTTTGACTTGTGGCCTGGGAACAATGCTGATAACACCGATGTTTTTGGTTACTGCTTACTAATGTTTGGTATGACCAAGGACTTTCTGAGTCTCATGCTCTGCCAGGGAGGAGGGGAAGCCGGGAGGAAGCAGAAACAGGACACCTGACCCAAACTGACCAAAGAGGTATTTCATGCCACAGCACATCATGCCCAGGATGTAAAAAAACTGAGGGCAGAGCCCTGGAAGATGGGGGTCACTGCTGAGTTGTGCTTGGTATTGGGTGGGGAGCAGTTGTATTCTCTTCCCTTGTATTTCCCGGGTCATTATTATTATTGGTGGCAGCAGTAGTGGGTTTGTGTTATACCTTAGTTACTAAACTGTTATTATCTCAACCTGTAGGAGTTGCATTCTTTTAATTTTCCTCCCCATTCCCCCAGGAGTGGGGGGGAAGAAAGAAAGGGGAGTGAGTGAGCAAACTGTGTGAGTGGCTTAAACCACAACAATAAGGTAAAGCCTTTTTGCCTTCAGTACTACTGAAATTAAATGCTCTGTTGAACAGAAATAGGATTATCCGTTTGTCTAAATGCTTCCTGAACCAAGGACTGGGCAAAAAATGTATATCCAACCTTCAATTTGCCTGTGCAATTATTAGAGAGGCTCTAATTTTTAAGGACTTGCAAAGCATCACTGCAGTTCACATCTTCATAGGAACTAGCCACTTCTGTGTATGTTTTAATGTCTTTGAAAATGCAGGCAGACTTAGGTTCTCTGGTAATCATAGTCCCATTTACTGCTGTATACACTTGCAGAAGTTTAGTTGAAGCTTACTTAAACCTGCACTTTTAAGGGTCTAGATGTGGTCCAGCTCAGTGAGGAAAAAGAGCAGAAGGACAAGCTGAATTTTATCAGAAAATCTTATTCCTTAAAAATACATCTCCGAGAACATGTGCATCTTTCTGAATTCAGGGCCGAGGCTCAAGAACACAGCAGATTAATCTGATTTCAAAACAAGATTTGAACGTATGTATTTTTGAAATGTAACGATGGGAGGAGCAGTAATTGTAACACATGTGCCAATCTTCCAGTAACATATGTCTAAAGAGTAATTACCAGCAGTTAGAAAGTATTGATAATGTAATGCATAATAATGTATTGTATGATAATGGAATGTATTTAATTCATACAAGTCTCTATCCATCAGGATAAAGAGCAACAGAAAGCAAAGGAGAAGGGAAAAAAAAAGGCTCTTAGATACGCGTGAGTGTGTGTCCATGGATATGCAGTTAGAGCTAGACCTAGCATTGCTCTTCAGACACTGATATCCGAATTGCTGTTATCTGCCAAAAACGCTTGTGTGCAGTACACAGTTCTTATTGTCTATTGTTATTATCTATCTAGACATCTATCTTGGGAATAGCTGAAGTGTCCTTCGCTTTTCTGTCTGAGGGTGTGGTGAGATGATAGGGCTGGGCCGATACTGAGGCTCCCAGACGCCTCAGAAGAGGGGATCCACCCCAGCCACCTCTTCTGCTCCCTCCCACTGGCACTGGTGCGTGGCTGCTGGGCTGCTAAACCAATTCAAGCCAGTAATTCAGCAGGAAACTGGCTCCAGGAGATGAGGGAACGACCCATAGCCAGTCTAGTAAGCTGAATAAGTCTGTGCAAAAGGACACATGCTGGAGCAGGGAGGAAGGGAAACAGCATTGCTGGGAGGGGGATGGCTGGGGAGACAGCCACTGCACAGCAGCAAGACATGATGTTGGCTGTGCTCTGCTGTCTGACCTCACCCTCTCTTTCTAGGACCAGTGACTTAAAACACATTAGGAATGACAGCTTCTTCCTCCAGCCTTCAGTAATACAGTACGTATGGGTATCAGTATACTGAAATACAAGGGGTGTACTGTGCTTGGGGAAAGCATCAGGTTTGGAGCAGGAGATTAGTCACCAGAAAAGACAAATTGAGAGATGAAATTTGCCAGAAGACAGGACTATTATAGCTATACAACCAACCAAATGCCGACTTAGCATCAGCTGTTTTTCTCATTCTTTCTTATCTATGTCCCAGCCCCAACCAGCACCTTGGGGAAAACATAGCTGATAGGCTATTTAATGGAATCAATAATAGGTGAAAACTGCACGAAAACGTGCCAAAAATGCTTAGGATCTTATAGACGGAAGTCAGTGCCAGAAAGAAAGGATACTTGTTTTAAGAGATTAATTATCCAAATATGAGGGACATTCAGAGACAAATACGCTCCTGAACTTGAGCCATGATCACTTCTAAAGCCCAGCCAGTAGCACTACCAGTGCTACTACATACTCCATGACCCCTCTGCTGAGGAGGCCCACAAACCAAAGCCTTTATGCCCACTCTCAGATAGAACTCAGCGCACACACTGACCTGGGAGGGAGTGTGCTGCTTCCTGCAGGAGAGATTAGACCAGGCCAAGGTACAGCAGGCACACACAGGTCCTCAGGGCGCCGGCCCAGCTCCAGGTCTGCTAAGCCCCAGCGCCAGTGAGTGCAGCATGGGTAGGGGGGAGCTGCACCAGATTGCCGCACAGCCTTGCACACTCCCAGACTGCCGCCAGCTCCCTGGCAAAAACTGCTGAGGAGCACTCCTGTATTTGTCCAAACAGGCAAATATGGCAACTATCTGCCCAAAGGGGTTTCTGGTTCCATGACAACATACCAAACATGAACTGCTCCCACCTTTCTCAGGGGAGATTTGCAAGGCACAAGGCAGCTCAGCGGGGAAGAGAGCACTTCGGTGCTGCAGGAACAACACAGGCAGGTGCAGATCATGCTACTGCAGAACACCTGGCAATTGTCAAAACAGCAGATACTAGTCAATTGGTGTAGACACTTCATTACAGAGCATTTTTTCCTTTATGACTATTAAATCTTTAATCCTTTACTACCACTTTTTTTTCCCCCTCACATAAACAGTCCTTGTTCTCCTGGAACGGAGTGAAGCTCCTTCACAAGTCACAGCCCAGAAGAGCCACAGAGAGGAGAGTAAGCACTGAGGCATCCTTTTTGCTTTATTGTTCTCATTTCTATGTGATAAACCTTGACTTTTCACTACCAGGAGGCTCCAAAAGACTGTGGACAGAAAGAGAAGAGCCCAGGAGGAAGAGGGAGTTCTCATGGTGGGGTATGGGCTATGGGCTGTGAATGTTTCAGCCATCATTGGAGGCAGGTCAGAGCAGGTAACCAGAGCCTTCCCCAGGGAAGTGTTGTTCAGTAACTCAGTGCCACTCCAACCTCTTCCTCACACTACCCTTCAGCCAGGCTGTGCCCAGGATTGCTGGGCTGCTCTGTGTGGAAAGCTGGTAAGCCCAAAATCAGTTTATCCTCAGTTGGGCAACTATGCTACTTTGCTGGGATGCTTTTGCACAGAGAAGTGGCTGAGTGCTGTCAGCATGTACATCCCCCCAGTGAAGCAGTCAACACAGATGTACCTAACAACTACAAACATATGTAGATTCGGTTTTGCACCCTGTGTGTCTCCATGCTCTCATCCATGCCTTCATCCATTAAAACCCCCTAAAAAACGCTTACTCATCCTCATGGCTTTTATTGGAGCCAGGGGACAACATGATGTAATGAGAGCTGTTCAGATTAGGACAATAAAAATTACAAGAGGAAGGCAGAGAGGTTGTCCAAAAAAGCATTACCTGACAAGGGCAGAACAACTATTTCTAGTGAAAACTAGAAGTCAAACCCTCTGAGTGCACACGAGGTGACTGATTTATATCATTCTGGGAATACAAGGGAGCTTCAGAGTAGGACTAAATTATGTTGGTGGCCTAATGATATGGGTTTCAAAAACACCACTAAAAACCCATACATAACAGTCTTACTCATATACCCCTTTAAACGGCTAGTCAGGCCCTCTGCAGCTGTCTGTTGCTGGAGGTGCGAGAAACCAACCAGCTCATCAGCGCAGTTTTCTAGCCTCCTACCTTTGTGTGTATTCAGTAAACACAGCTATTTGGATCTGGCAGAGCCCTTGTGGTTTCTCCACACATACTTTGTTGCCTAAAGAGCAAGACTTAAAATATGTAGCTAATTGTGATGTTTTACCCTGTTTGCATGTGCAGGACTTGAAATGCTGAGCAGACAGGTATCCTCTTTCCCGTTCATGCAAAGCATGAAGTGTGATGAAGACCTCAGGCATCTTGTGTGAGTTCTGCTCCAGGAAGAGCAACAGTCATGGCCCATCGACGGGACAATCTAGCAAATACTGGGCCGGCAGAACTTACCCATCATTAACCTTATTGAAACACTTGGGTTTGTTTCTGGTTGGAAAGTTCAACAGATGATTTATCCAGCCCTGTCTGTTAGCTAATGCATCACTGTATAAAGACCAATAAAATCTTCTTCTGCTCTGTCACACTTTGCATGACGTTGTTGTTCTCTGGTTGTGCAAC
>JAOEHX010032818.1:13364-47213 GCA_025448015.1 Bolborhynchus lineola | reverse complement strand
TGGATACGAGGAAGAAATTCTTTAGTGTAAGGGTGGTGAGGCACTGGAATGGGTTGCCCAGGGAAGTTGTGAATGCTGCATTGCGCTGGTAGTATTCAAGGCCAGGTTGGACATTGCCTTGGGTGATATGGTTTAGTGTGAGGTGTCCCTGCTGATGGCACGGGGGTTGGAACTGGATGATCTGAAGGTCCTTTCCAACCCTAACTATTCTATGATTCTATGATTCTATGATTCTGTGCAGTGTAATTACTTTCATGCAGTATCTTTAGGATGCAAGAACAATAAGTGATCACTGCTAATGTAATCAGTGGAATAGAAATATGATTGCATAGTATATGCAATAGATTTAACTGATTAAATGTTGCCAACAATATTTTGTGAAATAAACATCTGAGAGGAAAAAAAAAAAGGTTGTATAAGGAAAACTCCTAAAAACGCTCGGTTATAAAGCTTACTTACAGCTTTTCTTTGAGACCTAGTTTCTAATCTATGAGTGCTAGAAATTTTAGTAAGCTCAGTTCCTATTGGGTATATTTGAGAAAACACATGCCCTCGCAAGACACTTCAATCATGCAAACTGCCCCATTATGTATAAACATGATAGAGAAGCTATTAGTACAAGTCTAGTCCCAAAACCAGCACCACAAAGGTATCACCTTACTGTGAAAGGACACATGTTTAAAGGAATGAATCACTTCATGAGATTGCTTTGTAATACTGCCACCATGCACTCCAAGCTGTGCCTTCCCCAGTAGCTCCTGCAGGGTAACATGCTTCCCTCTTCATGCGAGTTGTTCACACTGCTGCACACCATGTCTTGCTCTTGAAAAACATGACCTGCTCAACTAGCCCTGTTATTTTTCTAGGAGTGCAGTGTCTCATGACACCCTCAGCTCTGACATCAAAGGAAAAGAGCTGTAAATGTGCAGTGGTGGTTTGCAGAATAAATTATTGATAAAACAACAAGGCAAATCAGTTTTGAGCCTTCCTGTATTCCTGTTCAAGACATCAGAAAATTATGTTAGCCAGGAAAAAATGACTTGTTCTAACAGCCAGGAAGCATCTTTAGGTATATCTAAGTGCAAAAAGCACTAAGACAGCCCCGGAGCCTTTTTTTTTTGTTGGGCAGAATGCTGAGCATGCCACAAAATATTTAGCAAAGTGGATTGTAAAATGTTATCTACAATTCTGTGTCGGAAAGATGACAGTAATATAAATGTGTGAATTCAGGAGCGAGCTATCTAAATCTATCTATGCTTCAGAGCATTCTCATTTTCCTCACAAATGAAATGGTATCACAACAGAGGTAAACAATAGAGCAACAGTTTTCGTTTCAGCTATAATCAGAAAGACAAAAAGGGGAAAAAAGCTTTCACGGCCCTCAAGGGCACAAAAAATCTCTGATGACAGATACGTTCTATGTAGTTTAAGCATTAGTTTCTTCTCAGTATGCCTTATCCACTTCCAGACACTAAAAAAAAAAAAGATAAAAAAGCCCTCTACACATGCTTGCAATATGATTCAAAATTAAAATCACCTCTTTATAGAAAAATGCATTTCAAACCTCAAGGATATAACTAAATTGTATCCATTAAATTCATTTAAGATCAAATTAGCATCGCTAGATTTGTCAGAAAATGAACACTAAGTGACACTAGAATGCACTTTTCTGCATGGGCTGTAATTCAAATTTGCAACTTGCTCTTCGTGCCAAAAAGGTTGTCTTGCTATACACACTGAGCAAGCTTCTTTTAACTAGTAAGAAAATGCTTAAGCTTCCAACAACCTACGTATATGTTAAATAAGATCTTCAAGAGAAAAGTATTATCATACCTGGCATTTTAGTGAGACTTTCACTTCCCTTAGGATAAATCTAAATATGCAAATTAAAACCCTACCTAAATCAGTGGCATAAATAGCTATTAAGAGATCTAAACTTACATTTGCTTGAACAATGACAAAATAACGAGTTTTTTCTTCATAATTTAGTCTTTCCCGTAGAACTACTGCTCCAGACAAAGTGAGAGGAATATCAAAGGTCCTGTTGGAAGCCTGCAAAAAAATTGAAACAGTATGGTAAAATTAAATATGCTTCGAAGTTAAAATATGTTTCAGATAGGCCACAAGATGATCGACTGAATGTAATACCAAAATGGCATATGCTTTCCAGATTAGAGATTTTAGGATTATATGTTTTTCCTTACTCAATTTACTCCATAAAGACCCCATGTCCTGGCTTCAGCTGTAACAGCTATTTTTAATCCTTCTTGGTGGCTGGTGGGGTGCAGTGCTGTGTTCTGGCTTTGATCTGAGAACGATGCTGATAACACACCAATGTTTTAGTTTTTGCTAATCAGTGCGAAATCTGATCAAGGACTTTTCAGTCTCTCATGCTTTGCCAGTGAGGAGGGGCACAAGAAGCTGGTAGGAAGCAGAGACAGGACACCTGACCCAAACTAGCCAAAGGGGTATTCCATACCACAGGAGGTCATGTCCAGTACATAAACTGGGGGGAGTTACCTGGAAGGCCTGTACTGCTGCTTGGGTTGGGTTGGGTATCAGTCGGTGGGTGGTGAGCAAGTGTATTCTCTCTCCTTGTTATTTCCCACACCATTATTGTTAGTAGTAGTAGTAGTTTTGTATTATACTTCAGTTATTGGACTGTTCTTATCTCAACCTGCAGGGTTTACATTCTTTTGATTCACCTAACCAACCTGCCGGGAGTGGGGAGGAGGAAAGAGGGGAGTAAGCGAGTGGCTGTGTGATTCTGGGTTACCGACTGGGCTTAAACCACAACACCCCAACAATATATAATCTGTAACATAATAGAAATCTCCCTGATTCTTTGCACATACATTATTAATTCAAACCACAAACTGAAGAACTAGCTACCCTGTTTCTTGCAGATTCGCCATGCTGAATTTGCACTGCTGTGTTCAGAAAAGCTTTCTCCATTTCTCATCTGAGAGTTCAGGTCTTCAGTTTCGACAGTTCAGCTTGTCACCATCTTTTTTTATTTTTTCTCACTACTGTAGAAGGTATCAAGTATCAAAGGTTAAGAAATCCACATCACTGTGTGTATCTTCTCTTTATTTCATGAGGGCAACGGAGTAGTAAATACGCAGGGAACATCAATACTACACATTTAGGCGCCAGTTCATAGCAGCAGTTATGCACATGGTCATACACCAGAAAGTCCAGATTTCAGGATAAATCAGGTGAAATCCAATTTATCTTGCAGAGTTGCTTAAACAGATTGAGATTACAAAGCTGTGGCACTGAATGGCAGGAGAATACTGCTGGGGTGCACACACCTTTAAAGGATTCACTTTGACTAATTACTCATTTGGGAGAAGGATTATGGGCATAGACACAGGTTTCTGACATGTAACCTAGTTCCAGTTCTACCATTAATCACATTAAAAAATATCTTCACATGCTTCAATCTACCTATGTAAAATACAGTTAATGGTCAAGTATGTTGAACAGATAATAGGTATGCAATATTCCACAGTAACTCCACAGAAACACTACAGATGTAGACAGTAATATTCTTTCCTTAGACAACACAAGAAGGCCTTTTTTCTCTAAAAGTAGAAACAACTGTTAACATCTCAGTTTGTTTTTCAGCAAATAAATGATGATGACTGTTAAAGTCTCCATGTTGCATATGTTTGTGGTGTGCAGGAAAACAGGACTGGGAATTGCATCACAAACTGACAAATAACTGGAGACTATGTCACTGTTGTCAAACAGCATTGTGGGCAGCTTCATTACACATTATAGGAGGATCCCATAAGTAGAAAAAGTAGGGATATTTTGCACTAAGCTGTGTACTTGATTTTTGAGCCTGGTAAAATTGTTACCCAGACTGAGGAAGAAAATCCCCTTGTAGCAGATATGTAGCAACTTTCTAGCAAGCTGACAGATGAGATGAAATAACTTACAATGAAGAGAAGTCACCTCTGTCAAGCACACGTGCAACACACATCACTAGGTAAAGCAATGTTATGTACATCAGGGCTATCTACAGATGAAAGAATGAGATTCATTTAATCTGAAATATGAAAGTAGTAAGACAAAGATGCAATAAAGCAACTAACTACTCCAAAGAAGTTGTTCCAGCCAGGAAAATCCCTCACTGTTCTTCACAGTCACTGGGAGAGTAAGAATAAGTAAGTTCCACTGAGTAGTAGATGAAAAGTTTTTTAACTCTTTCTGTGGCAAAACAACAGACCAAACCACTTCAGCACACTGTAATGTCCTTAGTGGTTAGATGAACTTCTTGGCTGAAGTTGAGGCGAATGTGGTTGTGGGAGATGCTTTCTAGATTAATTTCCCTGCATGCTTTTGAGCAATATAATGCCATGACTTAACAGTAAATTAAATACAAAGCAGCTCTTATATTTCACTGTTCTGCAATGCATTTTAACAGAAATAATATTTGTGTGTGTGTGTGTGTGTGTGTGTGTGCGTGTGTGTTCATTATACCAACATATTCAACGTATAATAAAATGTTCAATTTTTTTTTTTTTTAAACCACTTTCACTTTTCTAAGGTTTTCCAGGAAAATATTGTCTGGAAGAGGTATTTTCTCAGTACCAACATTTTTCATAGTCTTAATTGAAAGAGAAGAAATTATTTGAGCTGGTTTTGTTAAATACTGTAAGTTATAGGTAAGAAAAAAAGAGCAGAGAGAAAAATTTAAAGGGCTTGGTTTGATTTGGCTTTGTGAATCTGAAACGGCTTGTCCATTCCTTTCATTCCTTCCTGCTCTCTGTTTACTTTTCAAGTACTTGTGGTAGTGGAATAGCATTTATTTATAACACTTCTATCATGCAAACAGTTAAAAGATCATGTTAGCATAACACTTTAGTATTTACTATTGCCAAAGAAAACCTCTGACTTTGCTGTCCTGGGTTCATCAGTAACAGCCATTTTTCTCCTTCTTAGTAGCTGGTGCAGCACTGTGTTTTCGACTTTCAGCCTGGGAACAGCACTGATAACACTGATGCTTATAGGTATGGCTTAGAATATTTGGTTTGGGCAAAGACTTTCTGAGTCTCATGCTCTGCCAGGGAGGAGGGGAAGCCTGGAGGAAGCAGAAACTGGACACCTGACCCAAACTGACCAAAGAGGTATTCCATATCACAGCATGTCAGGCCCAGGATGGAAAAACTGGGGGCAGGAACCCGGAAGAGTTCAATTTACGGCTCGGTAGTTGGGTGGTGAGCATTTGCATCCTCTTCCCTTGTATTTCCCTGGTCATTATTATTCATGGTAGCACCAGTGGTTTGTGTTATACCTTTGTTACTGGACTGTTCTTATCTCAACCCATGGGAGTTATATTCTTCCGATTCTTCTCCCCATTCCTCCTCCCCCACCCCCACCCCAGGGGAGGAGAAAAAGGGGGAAGGGGGAAATGACTGAGCAAACTGTGTGTTTTATAGCTTAAACCATGACACTTTGCTTATAAATTTTAGGAAACTCTTCAATCATACATCTCATCAGTACAAAGAACAGCTGAGAATGTAATATGACAAACCTGCACATCGCTCCCTAAGAATTTTATTCATTTAGTAGTCTCACTGAGTGCCATAACTAAACAGACTGCTCAATCTGCACAATCAAGTTAATCTCTAAGAAATGACTGCAAACATTTAAGTAATAATTCCAAATACCTACAAATTAGAAGCTAGAAACTTACTATCTCCTCAAACCTGAACATCGCAATCACACTTCCGTCAAAAAGGCATAGCCTCTTTGTAAAACAATGTTCCCCAGAAAACAGAAAAGACCATGGCTTAAGGTGCTGCAAAGTTTTTCAGGAAATCCCCTTTTACTCCAAAATACGTGGACACAGTGAGTAAATGCTATGGCTCAGCACATAGATATTCAAAAAATCGAGAAATACCCCAGTGAAAAGTGAAAAAGTAGGGTTTATATATTATTAGTTCACACTGAATTATTCTTTAATACTGTCCCTAGTCTACAAAAGTATCTATTCTACATTCCAAAAGGTACAAGTACTAATTGTAATTTAGTAGATATATACTCTCTTGCTGACTTCAATGAAAATAGAACTGACATCTTTGAGATGTACAGTTAAAATGGCACAAATTGAATCAGAACTTGTGTGCCTACTCTTCTAATTAAACTGAAAATTAGATTGCTGTTTTCCCACAAAACTGCTCCTGCTCAAATTGCCTTTAGGTAGGGAATGTCAATGAGAGGTTACTAAATCTTTACAGTACATTTACACCCCACGCACTTTTAACTTCTGTGTCATCTTTGAGATGAATAAAAAGTCAGGTTAATCTGCTTAACAAATTATCACACCACCTGATTCACAGTACCTGCAGCCTTAGCCAGTGGCAAAATAGAGTCTGCCTTGTGAAAACAAAGGACTGCAAAATTACTTCAAATTTGCTACAAAAATGCATACGGACATTTCACAAAAATCACCTATGCACACAACCTTTTTATAATAGACAAATTCACACATCTGACCCCAAAGAAAATTCAGTTTAATGCTTTAAGATTTTTGTCTCTAAAAGTATGTGTTTGCAAACATGTAGGGATCACTAGTGCTTAATAATATATAACTCTTTTTTAAAACAAAAAAAAAAAAAAATCCACAACAAAAAACCAGAAACAATAAAAACCAGTGATATTTCAATATAAATGATGCCATGCGAAAAGCCAGAATGTCTCTTCTGAGAGTAACTTAGCCATGCCTATGAATATTTCTTAGCTGTGAAACAATTAGGTGTAAATGTGTAGGAGTAAATACAACTGCATGTCATGTACTGAGAAGGCATGCCAAAACCAAGATTAAGTGTGTGAACACTGGAGAAGACAGGATTATTAATGATTGATACTGAAGTTATTCAGCCGCTAACAGTATAATAATGAAAGAGAAGACAAATTCATCTGTGTTTACAGAGTAAGCAATACTCACAGAGAGCATGTCCTACATCATGAAAAAAAACATTTCTTTAGGAAGTCCATTACCAACCTCTTGTTCATTTGTATGTATATATATGTAATATATACATACACACAAAACTCTGAACAGAAAAAAAACAAAAGAAAAGAAAAAGATTAAATTCATTTACCTTGTCATTAGGATTGTACTGGATGACATATTCGATCTGGCCATTTGGACCATCATCAATGTCAGTAGCACCATTGTTTCCAGAAAATCCTGTGAAAATGGTTGTTCCAACTGGAGTTAGCTGCAAGAACAGACAGATACCCATTAAAACCTTAAGGAATACAAGAAACAATTAAAGAACTGTTTGAAAAGTCTCCACACCTGCAATAACTCTGGTCTATAATGCAAGGCTGACATTCTCTTCTCCTCTTTCTTTGGTCTGGAACCCCATGTACCAGCAACTATTTAGACACAGTCTATTCAGACTCTACTTTAACTGATGCCAAGCATCACACAGAGTGAAAACAACTTCCATTTTTATTCCACAGATTGTCTGCATCAGGACAGAATCCCATTTGTATTAAAAAAAAAAAAAAAAAAGAAAAGTCTTAAAACTGTAATTATTAATGAAATAAATGTAAGCAGATTTGAAAAATAAAAGCCAGCTTTTCAGACTCAGGGAGGAAAATAAAGTTGAGCTGCAAAAGTAAACAGAATTTATTTAACAGTGTCTTAGTGGCAATGTAAATAGTGCCAGATAAGTATTATTGCATCTAAACAGAGACACCAAGAGAGCTTTATGGCTTTACGCAACCATAAAGATGATGCTGTTTCTCCAAAATTTTGTTGGCAGCAACTGAGTACTCATAAAATTATATTTTGAAAATTAATCAATCTATAATTATCCTAGCATAGATAAATAGCATGAAACAAGACCCTTTGAGACCAAGTACAAAAGTCCAACTGATTTCTTGGGAGTCATCACTTCTGAATTTTAATATTCAGAAAACTTTGTGAGTAATCAAGCTGAAAAAGAAAACCGAGTGAACAAACAGTTCAGGATTCAATACAGACATTGCTTCCAGTCATGCTTCCAGCTGCTGCTCTCATCAGACCCAGATTTTTGGCCCACTGACCCCTCTTCTTTACTCGGAATTTTACATGTTGCACATCATTAAACATATAGGGTCTAAAATGGTTTGAAACACTGTAAAGAGGTGGCAAAGGACAGAGAGTCATTCAAACATTTGTTGCAAATATGGATGCTATTTCACTATTGTATTTTGTAGTTACGCCACAAAGCAAATAATTAGGTGTCCATTTCTTCCTACAGCAATAGTTCCTTGCCTTGGTTTATTTAGAAAGCTGCTAATTACTTTAAGAGTTTAAGGGCTGACAGAGTTCTCTGAGAAATATTTTCAGGCTTGAGAACACCAAATCCTTCAAAGCTTTCCTTATGTGCGGGAAGAAATTACGGACTCCTTCATGTAATTCAATGTGAATCAAGCAGAAGCCGTTAATTGCTTGCAAAGTTGGCCTTATACAACAAGACTCCTCCCCTTTGCCCGATCAGGCAAACTGTAATTGGTTGCATGCACTGTTCACATGCCCTTTTACAGATTCTGACGGGCCCTTCACATTTATGTCTGGTACAGCCCAGTTACGGGTCTCAAGCCACAATGTCCTGTTTACTTGCTGCTGCAGCCATTCCACTTCCTTCTTGCTGGGGCCCAAGGTGACCTTCAATGACCTCATAGAGGCCTGGATCATCAGGAATCCACAGTTAGCAAGATGCATGCCCACACTTATGATATAACTGGCAGAGCTTAATTTAAAATACTTATTCACATTACCTACGCTTATGCTACAATAAGTATGCACGCTTATGTTTTGCTACAAGCTTGACTTGCTGGTATAGACAGAAGTGTCACATACGGGTGTATAACTTTGACTGTTCCCTAAATATTGCAAGATAATTACCTTGCAGAGAGTATCTGAACTGTACCTCTCACACAGCAGCAGCCTTTCAAGAATACAGGAGAGAAATCATCTCAGAAACACAAGCCTTGTCTGACTGTATAAAATCAGAGTTAACTATCATAAACCAAAGCAAAGTAGACTTAGTGGTTGATGACAAGTTGCCTGTGTAGGGGAGAAGGAGCTTTCCTATGTTTTTATATGGGACAGAAGATGAAAACAACCTGAAAACCAATTTGGAAAATTTACAGGAGGGATTGTAGGGCTTTCTCCCCCTCCCCCCCCACAGTAATGACGAGCTGCCCTTGGCCAGTCATCAGACACCCAGTCAGGTGCCCTCTCATCCCTCTCCATAGCAGCCCAGGGAAGGAAAGTGGAATGAACATGGTCGGGAGTCAAGACAGGGAGATCACTCACCCACCATCCTCCAAGACTAAACAGATTCAACTTTGGGAAAATGAATCTAGTGTACTGCCAATTAAAACTGCATTCAGATGCTGACAATGACAAAACAGCACATTCCCCTATCCCACTCAATTTCCCAAAGACCAGTTTCACTCCTTCACTCCCAGTTCCTTTCCTCCTCACAATTTTTATCTCACTCCTTATTGCTACACAGTGTTTTTATCTCTTAAATCCATTTCCCTGAGGCACCACAAGACTGGCTGAGGGGCTGGGCTGCGCCCTGAGCTGGGGCATCTGGAAATGGGTGGAACTGGCCAGAACTGGTTGTCACCAGCCCAGGACACCCACAGCCTCCCCTCACAGAGACTTTCCAGCCCCAACCTGCGCACAGACACCCAGTACAACACTAAATAAAAAGTTTAGTCAATTAATCACTGGTTAAATAATACAGTCTCACTAGTGAAAAGACCCAGGCACCCTGCTGGCTTGTCAGGGGCTGGCACATGATGAAAATCCACCATGCTTCTGCTGTCAAAACAAAGAAGTCTTAGTGCCCCCAGAGAGGAGCAGCTTTGAAGACATCACATGTGCAGAAGGCCAGAAAGTGGGTTGGGAATACGCTGTCAAACATTATGCTCATTAACTACACCACTCCGTTAGGCTGCCCACAGGTTTCTTAGCACTCACTGCAATGGAGCGTTGAGATCCCTGCTCAACACCTTGCAGGCGCCATAACACAAGCACGCTGTCAAGAGAGGGAGAAGTTACTATTGGAAACCAAACAAATCTCTATTAAAAAGACTCTGTCGCACCAGAACAGCCCAAGAGCTGAAAAACACCCAAGGAGGCGTTTGTACTGTTCCTGCTAGCTGGATAGTGTAATGCCATGCCCTGCAAAGGGAGAGTGCAGAGCTCCAGCGCAATGTCCCAGAGGATCAGACTGCCCTAACCAGCTACCTCCACAGCTGCCAAGGGGCAGAGGAAGAGCTGGACCTATACAAGTACTCACAGCTGAAGGATGCCAAAAGCTAAGTTGCTTTTCATAAGCATGTTAATGCTTGGTTTCCATTGAATTCAGACAGCAGCTCTGCTCAGCAATAGTTATTTGCCCTGTATCAGCAAGAGCTGCTATATCAGGGTCTTCGCAGGGTGCAGATAAATGATGACTAACATAAAAAGACTCCACCACTGTAAAGCACATCATTAAGTGATAACAAAGGAGACAGTTGTAAAAATGAAATAGCAGTAAACACCAGAATTACAATTACTCTTACAGTAAAAAGTCAAAAGCTTAAGTCTTGGATTTAGCATATTATAACCAAAATAACTGACTGCACGTGTGCAGACCTTCATGAAAATAATACACAGGTTTCTATTTTATCTACATTTTCCTTTATGCAACACAAATGATATCAGAAAGGACACTGAAATAATCCCCTGTCACTCCATCGTTTCATTCAGCTTTCCAGCCTGCCCAAGGTGTCCCATTACTGTAGCCTCTGGAAAAACTCAGATGAGGTCTTAAATAAATGTCTTAAACTCTACCTTTAACCATTTGAGAGAGGAACTCAGCATTCAAAGCTACACAACATTTTTACACTGAGATCTCAACATTCCAACAACTTACCATTAGCCAGCAGTATCAGTTTTACCTGTAATTTGTGAGGGCTTTTTAACAGAACATTGTCACGATTCACTTCACTGTTAGAACTCAGTTCACTTTATAAAATGTGACTGTATATAGATTATATATGTACATATATTGTTCTTTATCAACATGAACAATCCCACTGTTCTTACTTAAATAAGGATTACTTACTATGTGAACAGCCCATGAAGAACTGCATTTATACGAAGAAATGTAACATGGAAACGAAGGGCAATTTTTCAGTGAATATTATGGAGGTATCTGAAACATGTATCCAAAAGCTAAAAAAGCAGGCTGAAAGCCTGGGTTTGATTTCACAGACATAAAATAGGCATGCCATTTGAATAAATGCATCTGTGAGCAGATGAAACTGGCTAATCAATTTTTGCCATTGGCAAAAAGCAGATCATCAAGATAGTTTTGCATCATATACTATAAGATAATTTCTGAAAACAGTTATCAAATTAATTTTTTAGTAGATACACACATTCTCTAGGCAGTAAAAGCTTACCTAGAGCTCAAACCACTCCACACTATGCCTATTCCAATCTGCAGCAAAGAGATTCCACATAGCACTTGTTTTCCCCACAGTTTCCAATTCTTCTCATTCTCTGAAAAAATCTTCCACCTGTCAAGTTTTCTAGGAGATGGGGAAGCTGGAAATATGTCAGTGGATGGGTTCCCCACTCCTTTACTATTCTACCCTTCAGAAGGAGACAAAAATGTCTCAAGAAAGTGCTGCTTGAACTATCTGTACAGCCTTCCCACTAGGCATGCCTGCTTCAGAGAATACCTTGGAGAGGAATTTTGATTTCTCCATATTAAACTGCAGTATCTCTTACAGAAAGAAACTGAAGTTATATAGTTAAACTGTTGGACCATGTAGACTGTCTTACCTTATGCAAGAGATAAGGTTAGGAATTATAAATAAAAAATTCTGACAGCGTTAATGTCAGTCTGAGGATTATAATCTTTGTGGGAATTCAATGTGGTAAAAAAGAATCGTGATGACAAGAAACAAGTATGATTTGAAAAGAATGCAATTAAATGAATAGAGACAAAATGCACACAATAAATCTTATTCTTCCACAGTCAACAGCTGAAATGCTTAAACATTTCCTTAAACATGATCTATGTCTCTTAGAACTTCAGATGCAGATACGAGTATTTAACAGTTCCATAAAACATTTTTAAAATAACTTTTCGTATTATTGCCTATTTACAAAGTTAAAAAGGGGTAATTTTTCACAGTGGCTTCAAAGAGGCCAGTAAAGATTTACAGTTAATCATTCTGAGATAATATTCTTTTGATGATGTCTCCCTGCAGAGATTAATTATTTCAATACCACAACAAAAAATATGAGTAATTACACCAGAAGAAATGAAAATACAGCTTATGTTATAATTTTCAACAGCCCAAAGCAAAGTTTTAAGACAACTGAGGTTCAAGAAACACTCATTTTGCAAAGGATTCCCATCTCTGCCAACTTGAGGGGTAAAAAACCAACCCAAAACCAAAAAAGCAAAGAAGTCTCAAATTTTGGTTTACAAGCTGTTATAAGGTTATGCATACTTAAGAAACTAATACCGACTTCAAACAGTATTCTAGTAACTCCACTACAATTTCAAACAAAAGCTGTTATGAAATGTGCAGAGTTCACCAAGGCTCAAATGAAAAACTAATGCAGACAAACTCAGTCTTATAAACCCCAGGCAATGCAGAATCAGAGGCGCATTTAGCTGAGACAAAATCTATTAAGACAAAATTGTGTTTAACACAAAACACAAACAACAATTGTGCCTCAGAAATATAAGATTTTGGTTTCTAGTCACTGTGTTAGGTTACACGTCTTTAAAACCCTTTCAGCAATACTACAAATTCACTTGTAGAATGTTCACTGAGTTGCATAAGTCTCCTGAATTTCAACCCGACTATAGAGCTTTGTTTCACATACTGAAGTAAGTCATATCTTTAAGTTACTAATGTTCATGGTCAAATTTAGCCCCAGAATAATGCAACTTTGTCAGATATTTTTTCTAAATAAATACAATACGATTTTTTATAAAATTATATAAAACATAAAACAAAGGAAAGGAAATAAGCCCACAGAGTCTTTCTAATTATCATAAAAATGTTAAGGTTGACACTTTAACTCACTTTTACTTTTATGAGGAGATTCATAATGCTGTGAAGAACAGCTGGATTTCTTTTTGTGCGAGCCACTCACATTCTTTGGTTTGAAAAAGCATTAGCAAGAGAAAAAGGAAACTTGCTCCTAAATGGTAGCACCCATTTGGAGTGCTACCCAAAATGGGCTTTTGCATTACAGTTTCACTAAGCTCTTGCTGATGCTGGAGCCTGCTATGTACTAATGACAGTGGTCCCATCCTCACAAACATGGATGCCCTAGCAGCAAGGGGAAAGGAAGAAAAAAAGAAGACTAAAACAGAAACAGAACCTGAAACCCCACACACTTAACAGGGCAGTGGCACTGGGCCAGATGTGACATACAGGATATGAGCTCATTTCTGTCCTAGTGCTTGCACAGACTCCGTGGCATGCTATGCATGGCAATAGCCCAATAGTGATGATCAGCTTAGTTACTTCAGATGTCAGAACAGCACTACTTAGTAGTTTTTTAAATTATGCCCCAAATCCATATCATAATCCAATTATAAAAAGTAAATAGTTTAATTACAATGTCACTTTCTTGACTATAGCTAATGCACAAAATGCCAGTTAATTTTAAGCAGATGGTTATTTTGTGTCTGCATTAGCCTCCTGCTATGACTATTGAGGACCAGGAAGAATGAAGACCGCTTATACATACATGTGAATACACACAAATGTGCACATAAACGTGAACATATATGTACACATATACATGTAGAGTGTTTCAATTGCTTGCTTCCCAACCCCAGCAGGTTTTTACTCCCTATTAACTCAAATTAGCTATTTAATTTATAAAGGCTTAGATAATAATATTTTCCTCAAAAATAGGTTATTTTAGGAAAATAGACACTCTATTTTAGATTTCAAACTAAGAAGTTAAAGTTTAAAACAAATTTTAACTGTAACTTTCTATGAATACTAGAAGTGCCACTCAAGGACACCAAATTGAACAATTGTTATTACGGTCTCCATCAACTGCAGCTATGTATGACAAGCCCATACATTTAACAGAATAATTAAGATCATCCTGAAAAAAATATTTCTTCAATAAATATGCAATAATCACACTTAAATGTAAAAGACACATTTTAAAAGCACACATGTACTGGAGGGAAACATTAAGTTCTCTGCATGTTTTAATTTTGGATCACCTCACCCATGTCTACTTCTACATATACAAGTATATGAATAACAGAAAAAAAACATTTAAATCCCCCTAAAGGTTTTTTGACAACATGCAGAATAGATCCAAATGTTACAGATGCTATATATGTATGGAAATTTCTTAGGATTTTTAGGATCCAGATGAAGATATTTGAAGCAGTAGAGCATGAAATTATGGTATTTTTCATCTCAGGCAGAGATGAGACAAGACATGATGAAAAAGGCTATGCAACACCTTGCATAGGGAAGGAGAGACCTCTTTCACAAGAGAAATCACACAGTTACTAGACTAATTAATGTATATACTTTGAAGGATGTGGAAAGCTTGCCTTAAGGCATGGAATTTGCTTTGTTCTTGTTCAGGCACTTGAGGAGGAAGCTAGAGGTAGAAGAGAGACTGAAGGGAGTATTACCACTTGGAAATACCAAGACATCAACAAATAGGTGTTAATGATAAAATTCTCTGCTCCTAAAATCAATGGGTGGCTTTGCAAATCAAGTAAATGTTACCATGGTATTTCTGAACTTACACCCATGTAACATCTGATGCTGTGACAGATGTCTGTGACAACGTGTAAGAGGCTGATACAAATTAATCAATACTTCTTGCAATAAGGACATTAATATATAAAATTATAAGCAAATGAGAAAGAACTAATTGGTCAAGAACTGTTACATACACTGCCTGTGTTCTAATATATTTTACAACTGCAAGTGACTGGAGCTTCGGTGGAGCTCATTAGGAAAGCATCACTTCATGTTTCCCAGTCCTTATGCTCTTCTTTAAGCATGTGCAAGGGCCACTGTGAGAGAAAATACACTGTATTAGGGGAGCTTTTTGTCTAACTCAATACAGACATCCTCCTTTTCTAATCAATCAAGTATAAAAATTGAGATACCATTTGGCGTAAACCAAAACAGACACTACTATACCAAATGCATCTCACTCTAAGCCTTCTGAAAAAATATGGGCTTAATTTTAAACTATGCCTTTTCATGTACAAATGGAAAACAATTGTGTGAAACTAGCATTTATGTTGGTATTATAACTACCCTCAGCTTCTTTTTCAAATTAATTAATGTTGTGGACAGTTGAAATATAAAGAATACTTGACATAAAAATACATTCTATTTCTCAAAAAATATATTTTTACACTTTGATATTTCTGATACTGAAAAATTACCTAATGAAGAAAAATCTAGCTACAGTTATTTATCTCATATTACAGATGCTAGCAATTATATAATAGTTTTGATTAATTGGGAAAACCATAGCCCTAGAGTTTAATCCCTTAAAAAAAAACATTTTCGGGTAATTGCAAGCCTGGGACATATTTGCCCAGGTTTTCCTTATCGTAGATGTATACAGAAGCGTAATGCTTTTGGGGAGATTTAACCAGCAGGACAGAGCACACAACTGTCAAGCTGGCTAGAAAAGGACTTACTGTGTACATGCAGATGGGTTAAATTATGTGTGGAAAGTCTACCTAATGTTTTGCGCAAGCACCAGGAACAGTAGTATGGTCATAAAGGCATCGTCTGTATGTTCTTCATTCCATATGAAGGACAACCAGAGAAAGTCATGGCAGCTGATAAAGACAAATTATCAAGCACAACCTGTAAAGTGCCTGAACAAGTACTCAAATTGACATGGACAAAATTTCCTGGTTAGAAAAAACATTAGTTGTGATGCTCACATGTATGGTAGCTGTAAATAAGAAAGGCTACTTGTACTTTGATTTGCTTTATGTTACTTTTGTCAGAGAAACTTCAATACTTTCTAGTTTACAAGCAAACTAAACCCACAAGACCAGAAGTAATCAAAAATAACCACAAACCCCTTATTGCACTGCATTCTTGCAGTTAAATTCACTAGAGGCAGTGCCAATTACTAGCAGAACAAGCCACCATTAAAAAATATAATCACTCACTAAAACCTCTGAGAAAGTTTGAGAAGCTCTGTGAACTCTTTTTTTTTTTTTTTTTTGCTGTTAATTAATGAGAGCATTAACCCACTGGGTACTTCTGAAGGGCAGAGTGGTGACATGTCAGAAGCTATAAGCATAACAATGATAAAATTAAACAAAACAGCTAATTAAATCAGGACTACAACTGGTGGGAAAAAAGAGTGATTGAATGCACTTGGAACATTGCTAAATCTTTTAACATAAATTTAAATGGTGCATTTTTCACTCGCTCTCTTGAAATTTTCAATTATGGTAAATCCTTGCTTCTTTAGTATTACAGCACCAATGCACTACCTGCCTTCATTTTCACTGCAAAAATTATGCGGGTTCTGGAAGTGATCTGGGACCTGCATCACAGCTCATACAGGCAATTCAGACTAATGTTTATGTTGCTTTTACTCAAGACCAGAAGGCACTTCTGTAACAAGTCTGCAAAAACATAGGAATTACAATTACCATGTAAAGGCCAACTTGAAAACAATTTAAAAACATAAGGAGGGCTTTACTGATATTGATACAGATGGTGTTTTGTGACCACAAATTCTTGTGGTAAGAAACACCAGCAGATGGATTACCAAATTTGTCTGAAGGGAAACTATTTCTATTTAGAAAGTGTCATTAGTAGGGAGACCTTACTGTTAGAAAAACCTATATACCATTATCTCAACCTCAGGTCTCTCTTCAAAGACAATATCTGGGGTTTGGTTTTGGTTTGTTTTTTTTTCTTTCATACATTTGGTTTAGTTAGGGTAAGCTCATAAAATAACCCTCTTCCACCCCTTACCTGGGTCTTACAAGATGACCTGCACATCACTATATGCTTGGTCACTTAGAGCAACGTACTGATCATAACAATATGGAGACACACTTGAAAGGCTGAATCTCCCAAACACACAAAACTATGAAAGATTATATTTTTTTTAAGAGGCAAATCCATTCTACTAAAATTACTCAACATAAAAGCAATCACTCTCACAGGAAAAAAGCCACCCAAAACCAGACCCTGACAGGAACTCAATGCTCCTTATGTATTTAACAGCTTTGTTTTAATAAATGCAGCTGTAATTCTTTCAATCTTTACCTGTAAAAAGAGTAACCCATCTTTCAATTTGCCTCTGTGTCTATATACTTGCGCATGTATGTTCCCCACTTCCGCTTATTACTGTATCCTGGAGATTTCCAGGATACTAATTTACTAAAAACACAGGCCCTTTGTACCCATTATTAGCAGATTATTCAATCCCTAATCAAAAAAAAAAACAAAAACAAAAAAACCTTAAACAGCTCAAAAAATAAATACATTTTTTCCTTCAAACAATATGAAGGCCAATCCACAACTCTCTATTCCATAAAGAAAATAAAGCAAAAGGATTTCATTCAGAGACATCATTTAATAAAGAGAAACAGCATAAACCAAAACTGCATTTTGCCAAGCTTCAGTGTGTTTATTCAAACCTTTTGAACTATTTGATTTACATAAATACATTTGGTTAACTTCCAGGTTTGTTGATATAACTGCATAATGCAGCAAAACATTTTGTAAACTTAACAGAAAACAATGCTTCACTTGCTGAGATTTCACTCAGATTCTAGTGTCTTCTGCAATATTGCAAGCATACTAATGGAAAACATGCTTGTCTTTGTATCAAGAGAAAGAAAGAAAGAACAGCTAACATTAAAAACTGAAGCATACTGTTTGTACTTTTTATGAAGCAACACAAATATAAGGTATTTTAAACCAATTGAATTTACTGGGTTTTTAGATGAGAAGTGAAGGAACCAAAAGCTGGTATTTAGCAATGACATCACACAAAAGGGAAAGAAAAAGAAAAAGGTAAGTGGTTCTGACCTCATTTACTGCCACATAGTATTGCTGCTGCTGGAACTGAGGCGAGTTATCATTCCTATCTCTCACCACAATCCGTACTTCATGGTTGATAATGGTGCCAACCTTTTTGTTAACACACTGGACTTGCACCACAATTGATTGAATGGACATTGGAGGCTGTAAGTGAAAATACATTTTTATAAAAACACCCAGCAAATACCACACATTATAACCTCTGGTTTATTAATACTGGGATTGAAAATGCTAAATATCTGTAACTTAAATTAAGCCCCAAACATTCTCATCTCCATTTATTTTTCAAGCTGGCATTTTTCACAAAAGATTGAAGAGCTTTTAGACCACCTTTAATAAACTTCAAATGCTAGTAAGTTTACCTAGATTTATTAGCAATGGACAAGAAAAAAGTAATTAGTTTTAATTAGATACATGTGTAAAATACATGGTCTTTGTCACAAGGACATATTAAAAAACAGCTTGCCACCTTTGACAAAATATGTCAGGGTACAGGACCAACATTACTTTTACATTTGTACCATTTCTGCTGGTCCAACGCTTAGATTTAAAATCAGGTCTTTAAACAAACACTCAATCTAGGCATTTATAGACGTTAAATGTAAATACAGAATGGCACAATTTAACAAATAATTTATGGTACTTAGGACAAACTATCCCAACACCTTTTAGCAGTTCCTTTTCCCTTCAGTTCTGATTTATTACTATTCATCCATCCTAAATACTTAACATTTTGGAAGAAAAGTCTGGAATTTTCTTTTTACCTGATTTTGTTTCGAAAACATACTGTCATTCTCAGTAAAATCAATCAATGGAATCTAATAAGATTTTCTTTCAAGAAAAGTAATAAAAAAAGAATGGATCAGGATAACTGAATCAGCAGGGAGTTGACAAGTGGGCACATCAGAGAGAAAAATGGGAAGAGTATCCAAATATATTGATTGCAATTGTATATGCACCATTTGTGAATCAGACTACAATTTTTGCTCTGTAATAAAAAATTAGATTTTAAGGTTCAACTTAATAAAGCCCCAAATGCTATTGGTACTACTAAGTTTCGCATTGTTTTAACTTGAAAGTTGAGAAAAATAGTTTTGGTGGTTTGTTTTTTTATATTAAAAAAAAAAAAAGAACACACACTTGACTGATTTTGCATTTTAGTCGTTAGTGCAGTTCTGGTTCTGAATGCTGGGAACAGCCTTCGGATAAGTCCATTACGTAAATTTCATATTTTCACTCTATACGTGGGGTTCTTTTTAACTTAAATCTCACTTTTTTTTTTTCATATCCCACTAAACTTAAACACAACTGTGTAATTTTTCCCAGCACTACAGTACTACCATACTATGGATAAGAAATGTTACAGTTCATAGTAAAAAATGAGGAAATAGTGCCTTAAATACTAATGTAAAACCACCAATATTACCTCTACATAATGTAAAACCACAAATATTACCTAGATATGATTAAGAAAATGTGCACCCTCCACTTGTTTCCTTGCAACCTGAGTCTACTCGCAAAGAAAGTTACTGTAAAGCATCCATAGGTATTCATAGCGATGTAAAGTATTTGGGAGTTTAATCAGGCTGTTGCTAGTAACAAAAATCAAATAAATTAACAAGGTTGTTTTGGTAAAGCACCTAGATTTGGATTAAGCAGCTCAGATGAATGAACCTGTAAACAGAAAAGTGTCACTAAAAGGGCCACTGAAATAAGAATTAGCACTGATTTAACAGGAATTACTTCAGTTTCCTATTGCCATACGGATATGCCAAGTTGCGTGGGCTGGTGAAGACCTGACCTTAAATCTCTTAAGAGTGGTTCTTAAGCCTCACCTTGCATTATGGGCTCTTGCATTTTGCTCTGACTTAAAAACAAAACTGAAAAGCCAAACATGTTCCAGCATGTCTGCCTCCTCAAAGGCAGCCAGCCATTTCACACTTGAGGAAATGAAGACTTCTTTGCTGATGCTTCGAGAATTCTTTTGTCACTATGTCCCCTCTGCCATGTTTTGTGCTGCATACCTTTGCTTCACATATGAAAACAGCTTCTGAATTAAAACTAAATTAAGAACAGCTGAATTCAATTAGCAGTTTGAAACTAAAAATGTAAATGAAGAAAAATTACATGTTGTTTCTGATACTTACAGGTGTATCTCAAAACACATGGAGAAGACAAATTAATCAATCAAGCTAATACAAAACAAACATTCATGCACTCTGAGGGGACCTGATCTTTAAAGCACTCTTTCCATGTTGATTACAGTCACTTTCAAGTCAATATTCCTTTTAGATTCTGATGAATCGCAGCAATGCTACAACACTGTGATAAAATGTCTCTATTTTTAAAATGTTTCTCTTCAATGAAATTAGCATAGATAAGAACACTCCTTGTATTTTGTGCTTTTAATATTTCTTTTTATAAAAATCAAACTTAGCCTGGCACTATTTCTTTAATGCTACTCAGAATGGGCATATCACACAAATTTCATGCTGCCTTAGAAAAGGAATCTAAACTAGCATATCCTCTATTGAGTATGTCAAACCTTATAAGTGAATTGTAATATTCATAATTCCTTTGCTCTTTCTCACATCTCATATGTCAATGTACAGAGATAAAACAGACTTTTAGTAAGTGTCACGGGACATGAGGCAAGCAGTACTTCTTCCAGACAAAAGCAGCAAACCAGTATAAAAATGTTTTTAATTCAGTAAACAAGTCAAGTTTCTTTCAACATATATATTTCTGCCAACCCACACATCTATTTCTTTGGCCTTTATTGTTGTGCTCATGCACATAAAATAATTGTACACACAGTCAAGTTCTTCATGCACGCAAGAAGTCCTAATAAAGAATCAAATTAACTCTGTTCACATCTACCTGGGATAATAGATAGATGCAGCTATTATACTGTAGCAGATCTTGTGTTTACAGTCTATGAGCACTCACAGATTTAGAAATCAATGTCTACGGGGAATAAAAAACCCAAACAAAGAGCAAACCCCAAACTTACATCTCTGTCCAGAACTCGGCCAGTGCTATTTAGGTATAATGTCTGTCTGATAGGATCGAGGATCACCCAGTAATCTACATTGTCCTTTAAGGAGAGTTCAATGGTGGGGTCTGGCCCTCCCGCTGTCCCTTTGATCAGCATATTGTCAACCAGGATAGTGCCTGTAAAAACAATAAACACACAAGGGAGACATTTATACTGGCATCTACATTTTTATGTATTTTTCATAATAACTGCAATGTTAAAAATACTGTTTTCTCCTTGTATTTTATGTTTTGAATGATGTTTAAAAAGTCTGAACCTTATTATCTGTAATGAAAAACTAGCTTTGACACTGAAGTGATTTCAGACAACATCAGAAGCACCTGCAATGCACAATAAATTAAGCTGATGATGAGACCCATCACATACAGCTTTCTTTAAAATTATGAGTTTTTTCTCCGTTGAGCAATAATCACCCAATCTCACATCAAACAAATAACACTGAAATAACAACAAACCCAAATAAATTTTCTATAGCAAGAGTGACACATCAAGGCTGAGGGAGGAGGGGCAAAGAGGGGAGAGGGAACAAAAGAACAATTACATAAAGCTCTCTAGGCAAAAAGGGGGTTTATACCTTGAGATGCTCTGCAACTGAAAAACTAGATTTGCAGCACAAAGGTATGAAAACCATGTTGACCAAGACAAATGTAGTACTTAATTATCTATTCAACATGTATAACATGCTTTTTTCTTTTCTTGTTCCATCTTGTCAGTTAAAAGTCTTGCCTAACAGCTCTGTTAGTCAGTTCACAGTACCCACGATATGTTATTTCCTGTGTAAAACACTCCAACTCACTTTCCAAATGTCAAGCATTACTAACTACCCAAAGTGTCGCACTCTGGTGCCTCAGATTTGCATGCACAGTACTTATTAACACTTTTCTATGATTTCATTTTTCTGAAAAATTAACACTACCCAGTTTCATCACATCAAAATATTAAAAGAAATTATCTCTGCTGAAGTACACTAACAGTGAAAATCCATGAACATCACTAGCTGCAGAACATTTAAATTAGTTAAAAATATTTAACATGTAGCCTCCTGTATTAAGGGCCCAAACAGTTCATCCAAAGTGCAGAGTAAAATTCCTTTATGTATTCAGTCTATAACAGCAACTCTGTATAAAGGTACTCATCTGGGCCCATCCACATTGGGATGATGTTTTTTCTGCACAGAACAGTAAAACTACTTATTGGTCTTAAATACAGAAAACTGTTTTATAGCCATAATACATAAGGATTTTTTCAGTTGCATATTTTTAACTACTTGTTATAACATGCTGGAGATGTTAGGAAGAAATACTGCCAAACATGTAACTTCACATCAAAGACTGGTTTCAAGCTATAACAGCAATACCCTTTAAACCACACAGGAAACACAGTCGCTACCCAGATGATTCATGGATGTCAGCATAATTTCTTCTGCAATACCACCTATACAATTATATTATGATTCACTAGCTTGAACTGATATACAGCTTTTGAGAGACCACCACTATTTTTAATGTAAAGAAGATTTGCCAAGAAAAACAAGCTGTACTGCCCATGCGACAGTTCAAAGTTATTATGTCCAGTTACCAATTTCTCTATAAGAAATTCACCAGCTTCTATGTATTGCCCTCATTATTGGGCCTAGATGATGATGCTAAGAAAAGTCCGTAACCCAAATTTGAAGTCAACTGAACAAAAGTCGCCCCAAGAAAAGTCTCCCTGAAAAAAAAAAAAAAAAAAAAAAAAGACAACAAGCTAACAAATATCACAATCACCATAATGGCTTCAATTGTCTTAATTTCTTTTTAGTCTTCTTGCTCAAACCTAAATGCAAAGTCTAAGTTCTGGCTACATTTTCACCACCACTGATCCCAATGAAAGGTTCTATACCTCCATTCAAATGGCTCTCAAGGGAAATAAACATCTGCAATTTCCACCTGTAAACAGCACAGCATTAGGTGTTTCAGCAAGGGTCACCTGCGCATACCAAAGCTGGTGTTTATGGAAAATATTATACACAAATCCTTGATGAGAAAAGCAAGTTTAATGGATGGAAGAATTGGGGCAGCTGAAGTAACCAAATGACACAGGAAAAGGAATATGAGAGGGCTGTGAAAGTAGTGGAAGAGTAAACTGCAAGGGATAATTAGGAAATAGGGGACGGAAAAAGCAGCAACAGCTTCTGTCTTCTCATGCATGCTGTAGGCTAATAAGTCCATGAGAATCAAAGGAGCATCATAGCGTAAGTTACAAGGACATGGAGCTACTGCAGCTACCCACCAATTCACAGCTTTCAGATGCTTAAGCAATCGTGACATATAAAGAGGGTTTATTTCCTGCCTCAGAAAATTATTAAAAAAAAAAAAAAAAAGACAACTTAACTCAAAATACCAAACAAACAACAAGGCTATCCTAGAATGAAATCTGGTCCCTGATTTATAGAAAACTCAAAATTATGAATATAATCTAACAGAAGGTCTTGATTGATATAACAGATAACAGTGGCAAAGGAAAATTACTTTTGGACATTGGAGTTGCACTGCCTGTCAAGAAATGCAGCATATGCCATGCTAAAGGAATTAGACCAATAATCATGGCAGAGTTCTGACTGCTAATAAAATACTCTGGGGGGCCATATGCCCTGCCCTGTGAAGGTAACAATTATTGTGCCATGAATTGCATACTAGTAATCAGAGGAAAAAAATCTTATTTCAAAGGCACACAGACTCCTCAAGTCAGAGTGTATATTTGGAAGGCGCAAGACACAAGAGCCTTAATATGGAAAGAGCTTTCCATGTGTTAAGGATTGCAAAAATAGTATCATTTTAGAGTACAACATCTACATAAAAAGGAAAGTGCTGTGAGACAAGTCAATAGTGGTTATAACGTCATCCTTATTGTAACATATGCCAGTTATTTTACTATCTGGCATTTACGGGCACATTTTGTTCTGTATAGGCTGCATACATCCTGGTTTGTTGCTGTTTGTCCAAGGAGCCTTTATCCTCCCTTGTCTAGTTTTCAGGAGGCTGATATCTGCCAAACTCAGCCTTCTGCAAGAACTAAAGAGCTTGAATAACTTCAAATTTTAATGAACCTAAGATGAAATGATTCCTATTACATACTTTAAAAAAAAAAAAAAAATCAACTTAGAATTTTGATTTGATAACAAATTTCATAGTCTCTAGTAAACCACTGCTACTTAACTGGCCCCACTGCTTTGAATTCTGTGTATCATTCAACTTTTCTCTCTTGCACTCTATAAACAGCAATCTGCTTGATTTAACACAGCACTTCTATTTTGTTGGGATAATAGCAATCCTTTTGTTCTTAAGAATGGACTGGTTTTCGTTCAGATATTCATGAGGCACTTGTACTCTCTCTTCAAAGGAGAGCAGTTTGCAAATAAGCCTTTCAATAACCATCCTGAATGTATTATTCCTCTAATTTACAAAGAATCTGGCAGTGTAGATCTTTTTTCTTTCCATCCTTTAGAGATCTGTCATTTTGTTCCTTACATCCTGTCTCTGCCCTTGGCCTAAAATGCCAGAGACATAACCCATAACAATAAATCTGAATACATGCAGTTTGACATGACTGCATCAACAGTTTGTCCATTAACTCTCCATACACGTGATCACAAAAGCAAATACATCCCTTGATACTTGCAACACACTAATACAATAAGTTCAGACAATTTGCTTGTGTAATTTTTTTCACAGACAGAAGCTTAATGTTGTAACTAAAGTGAAATCTTGTACCTTGTTATAAAAGTTACATTTCTTCTTCTGTAATTATATTAGAGGTTCAACCTTACAGTATTGAGGGCGATGAGGGTTTGGTCAAAGTCTGCTGAGGGTAAAAGATGTTGACTAATTGAAAAAAGACTGATGTGAAAGTTAAATTGCACATCAACACAAGTAGATTTTAAGAACGGCTTTTCATCTTGTGTGGATACCACAATTTGGCTACTTTTCCAACTTCACTGAAGCCTGACTGATGAGTGAAGTGTCTTGTGAAAAGACTATATAGATTTTCAAGGGATTCGTACAGAATAAGTCATAAGGAATCAAAGTCAAGCAAATTGTTGGTTAAAAAAACAACAAAAAAGCCAGGAACCAACAGACTGCACGAGAGAGGAAAGATCTGTTATTGTCAGGTATAATACTGTTTTTCTGAAAATAATGATATTTACTCAGAAGTGTTATCTGAGCTTGTTGGGAATTATGCAAGTACCTACAGAACAAGACAACCAAAATAAAATTGCAGAGCACTGCAAATATTATAACAATAGTTCTACACTAGATTAAGCCTTTTGAGAAGAATCCAGAAGCTGAAAATCTGCACTAGACTAAAATAATTGGGAAAAGTTTGTGTTTACAGATCAGTCTCTGCAGAAGGTGATCTTTCTATGGGAAGGACATTACAATGGACTCAGGCGCAGAAGCCATGAAATACAGAATTTGCAGTTCATGGTCTCCTAAAGACGGCAGATGTGCAGTGCACAGTGAGGACTTTCTTATTGAATGATTTAGACACATCTTCGGATTATTTTAGTTGAATGTCCTGGCTGATCCCTTTTTTAAAGGATGAGTGAATTATAACTGGTCTGGGAATAACCCTTATGTGGTCACATTAATCAGAAAACAGGATTCTAGCAGAATAATATCTGCCGCACTTTACTTTTGGGAATTAAAAGACATTCAGGGTTTTCCTTTCTGCTTTTGCTGAGCTCAAGGCATGCGGAGCATGTCCCACCTCTCCAGTGACACCACTAAAGCAGCACACCAGGCAAAGGCTCAACTTTGTGCCTGATAGTTGGACCAGGAATGTCACAATGCATGGTCAGTCCCAGTGGCTTCAAAGAGATGTACCTAACAGGAACCAATAAAGTAAAACTTATTTCTCCAGTCATGCAAAATACAAATTTCACAGACCTTAATTCTCACAAGGCACTTGCACACAACAGCAGAGTGTAGCCTTCCACATCAGTACTACGTGGGCTGTGTTTAGCGCAGAAAACAGAGATCCCAGAAACACCCGAGTGCTCAAAAGCTACAGGGCTGAAGCTGAAGCCTGAAGTGAAGCATGTCTGAAGCAGAAGCCTGAAGTTTTTTATCATCCAAATGTATTTATCCCTCCCTTCAAGAACAGTCTAAAACTTATTCTTAACTTTCAAACTTCAAAAGAAAGATAAAACCACCTGCAACAGCATGATTAGCCTTCAATATTGCCAAATTACACAAGCAGCTACTTCAGCTGTATGATAGATGAAAAGGCTAAATACAATAAAGTCATACTCTGTTGTTCACAGAGAACGTATTTTTCATTTCAGCATACTAATTGAGTCTGTATAACAACTCTAAATTACATGCCAGGGAATCTACACAGTATTTCCTACCCTGGAACACCAGTTGTGAATTTTTCAGCTGGTGGTATTTAGCCTGGGAGAATTATGCATAGTACCCCTCTGGAAGGAAAGAATCAGGTATCCAAAAGACAACTGAAAAGAAAAGTTAGTACTTAAAAGGTGCATGTGTATATACACACACTCTCTCTAACTCTTGGAGCTGCAGTAAGGGCAAGTAACAAAACTGTCAATAGATGGAAAGAAACTTATCACTTCTGTACTCTAAATCAGTGGGGGGTTTTCACACCTAGTGTATCAAAAGTTAAAACCAACCCAGCAAGGAAAGCAAGAATAGGGAGCCTAAAAAAATGAGAAAATCAGGCTTTGTAAAGAGCCATTGAAGCTAGCACCTCTGACAGCTGCAAGACGGCAAGCTCAGACTTGACGGTGGTGACAATGAGTGGCAGCTGTGCTGACATGCAGATGGGCATCCTCACTGGAGCAGGAAGATCCAATATGAAACAGACCAAGCTGTTATAAACCTTCTGCCAAAGGGTAAATAGCATTCCCATTAGTGTCTCTTCACTTGCATTTCTGTGGGTCAAGTTCAAGAAACCAAAGCAGGCAGAGCAAGATCAGAGATTCAGGAAGGTCTCCATGTACCAGTCCCACTCTGTCTGCTCAGGATTACTAAGAATGTAATGCAGACCGTCTGAACACACCCAATAGCTTCTTCTCTAATTTGCTGACTCCTAAGAAAAGTTTACACAGCATGCAATACGCCAAGTTTCTTTCAGACAGGACAAATTTGCATTAAAAAAACCAATTTGAAAATAGGGATTATTTTCTTATGGAAAGGCATTATATGGATCAGTTGAAATGGTAGCTGCTTTTTTAATATTCCACAGAGTTTTCATAGTTAAACCTGGATCAAAAACTTATTTTTCTGCATTTGAAGATGTTATGTCTGTAGAATAGGATGGATTAAATAGCAATAAATTATAAAAAATGGAAAATAAAAAACATCGCAGAAGTAAATTCTCAAATTACTGCAAACTCACTCAGACCCACACTGCAGGTTCGTACACAAAACAGGATAATTCTACAAAGCCACCTCCTAGATTATATATCTCCTATTTTCTATCCTCACATCATCAGTAGGGATCTCTGAGAAGTTTCCAAGGTTGTTTCAAGATTATTCTCCTGCCATACTGGCCCACCTTCTCCAGTCCTGCTCCATGTGCCACCACAGAATACAAGCAGCTACAGAAAACACAGCTCATTATTTTGGCTAAACTAGGAGTTTGACAAGCTCAGATTTAAGGCTTTTACTCCTAGTCCTCCACCATGGACCTTATGCTTTCCCACTTTGAACCACTGTAAGAATTTGTGTACTATGCCATCTGCCCCTTTTTGTACAGTACCAGTTCGGGTCCATTGTAAGTGAAGGTGACCCATTTTTTTGCCTTGGTGCTTCCCAGCCAGCATCAATACAGAGAACTAGCACCAACAACTCCTGCCCCAGATTGAAACAACACAGCAATATGATGGAAGATATTTTAGAGGTAGGTCCTAACTGGGGATCCCAGCAGCAGTGGGATCATCATCAGTTCAGAGTAGATGTATACCTGTCCTGTGGGACATTAAGAATCACAGGCATTCCTCCCTACCTTCCGTCCACATTCACAAACAATGGGACCAGAGTCCCACAAAGCCACACAAGAAACACCTCAGTGCTTCACACACACAATTCATGTAACTTTGAGAAATCTGACCCCCAGCATTTACACTCTATATCAAAACATAGTAAAGATAAAAAGAAATCAGAAGAGGAAAGGATGACAGTGAAATGCTAACTACTAAATCCACTAAATATTTGGTACTCACCTTCCCAGGTATACAAACCTAGACTAAGTTTTTCAACTCTTTCCCCCTGCTTTAAAAGGATGAACAAAAGGTGAAGAGATAGAGTGACTGCGGAAAGACAGAGATGGATGCCCAGGAGAAAGCAGAGAGCAAAAAGGAAGAAGTGAGGCAGAAAGCTTAGGTCATGGAGCAGCACTCTGAAGAACAGACATTTAAAAAAGCCAGTTATTCTGCACAAAGCCCCATTCTGTAAAACCACGACAGCAAAGGAGCATCTCAGATAAGAACAAGTATGCCATCCGTCCTTGCATAGTAAAGAGAAAAAACTGAAAACAATGGATTCTAAAGGCTTAAACCAGGAAAAGATGAGAACAATTTTTCAGAAATCCTTTTTAAAAAACTTTCTCTTTTTTCCCTTTTAATGCTCTGGTTTGCAGGATAATTGCTTGGTTTGCAGAAGGACCCTCTTCTCCTTCAATATTTCACTGTGGGAAGGTCACCACTAGGCCCCATACTGAGGAGACTGATGTTGATCTTGCATTCACTTTCTGTGAGTGTTTCTGACAGAAAGTCTCTCAGTGCTGCAATACTTAATTTAAGCAGGTGAAGCATGACAGTGTCCAAGGACTTACTCATGTATGCTGATTTTTAACATGCCATTACTTTATTTTTCCATGCATCAACAGAACCCAGTACTCCTACCAAAAGTTTAACTATACTTGTTGGAACTCAACAGACTACATTTTTCCCCAATGCTTTGACAAACTACACAGAGCAAAATCCAGAGTCCTACTCCCAGTTATTATAACAGCAATCTAAGGTAAATGGGAAAGAGATGTAGCTCCTTCCCCAGAGTACCAGAGACATGGCTACAGTGGCTGCTTTCTACCCCATCCTCCAGTGCTCACATTTATGAGACCTTAAATCAAAAAGTGAGTTAGAAGAAGAACCCTTTACACAAAGCATTTAATTTCTCTTTCTGTACTCAGCTCATGAGATGCATTTTGCCATGCCTACCCACCCACATCACCAACAGCAGCACATCTCCATCACTTCCCCTCCCTCCAATGCTTTCTGCTTCTCACATCTTACCCTCTCTTTCACTCAGCACTGGGTCAGAGGGAAAAACATTGAATGGCGCCTCTAAACACCAAAGAAGGTTTTTCTATATATCTAGCAGTATTTCTGTAACACAGGACCACAGGAGTGTCCTTATGGGATTTATGGGTCTGCACAGTCCTGTACTTGCTATCTGACAATATTCTGCATTGCAAGTGGCAAAACAAAACAAATCTGCAGAAGAGCAGTGAGAACTGAATGTCTTTCCCCTAGAGGGAATAATTTTTTTCTCATTTCAGTCTTTAAACACTTCTTCCAGGAAAAGGAAGGAAATGCTCCTTAAACACTTGCAAACTCTTTTGAACCTGTTCTGGCTCGGCGTGGTACAGAAGACAAATGTAATGACTCTCTTCAAAACATAACGGAAGGTTTAAACTGAATTGCGATAAAAATTAAACCCCTATAAAACATAATTTACAAAGGATTGTTTTTAAGATAAAGAAGTTTCAGTCATACTTCAGCATAATTAGTATATATATGCATGTATATATATTAGCATATATACATATATATATGCACACACACAAATAGCAGTACAAGATCAGACCAAAGGCCCATCCAGCCTGGTATCCTGATTGCGGAAGAGGCCAAAAGGAAATGTTCAGAACAGATCTGAGTCTCAGAGTGACTTATAGCTCCCTTCTCCATATGCTCCTTGGCTCTCCCTTATATGTGGGCTTACTGCCTGTACAGGTTAAAAAAAGACACTTGAGGCATTTACAAAACACAGAGGCTCTTCTTCAAAAGCTTTTATAAGCTCACAACTGCATACGCTGAGAAGGCATAAATCGCATTTTGCTCAAGGGACTATTTCTAAATAGCTAACTCTACTTATTTTCAGAACATATCAACCTGCTACCAGAATAAAAACTAATCTAACCTCTGTCCAAGTCAGCAGACATAGACAAGCAAGGCAGTAGAAGTTCTCCAAACAGCCAGAGGAGAAGTGAAGGTCACTGGCTGTGTGGCAGCCAGGACTCTCCAAGGGCTCAGGAGCTTTTATAAGCAGCCTCCCTGGCCCCTAGACCACCTGCTTATCTGACAAGCAGGCTGCTAGCTCTCTGGCAACCCCACAAGGGTACTACATCTACTGAAATGGAATTTTGAAAGACCTTGAATTGTGGCATTCTTATTTTTAATTTTTGCAAATGGCACCCCTGACGGATTGCTAAGGTTGACATAAGATTCTCCACTATCTCTAATAAAGAGCTGTCATTTCTTGAAAAAAAGAAATCCCCAGATCAGTGCACTCATACCAGACAACATGTACAGACACAGAGAAAATGACCATTAAAGAAAATGTTACTGCATAAAGCAGCCCCACACACAATGGAAAGGCTATTAAGACAAAAAAAAACCCTAAAACACAAAAACTAAACCAAAACAAACTCCAAACACACAGGCTAAAATTTCTGGGAACATTTGAAAAAAGAACCAAAAAAAACCCAAAAAACATTCCTCTTCTTAACAGTCAGCACAGAAATAATAAAAACGCACATACTACAGTCAGTAGTGAGATAAAAGGTCTTCAGGATATTCCAGCAAATACTCTGTTCCTTGTCTCACTTCCCAGAAGACCTTGGCAACAGCAGTTCTTGAAGATGATTTAGGTTGTTAAGATGTAGTACACAATAACAACAGGGATATGTATTAACAGGCAGAATGTAACCACTTTGAGTTGGGCTTTTCAGGGATGAAGCTATCTGGAATTAGAGAAACTTACTCCAGTTCACATCATTTGAAAGGAAACACATTAGCTTCAATAATTTCCCTGTAAGATTTTACAGTACTTAAACTCTTTTGTGAGAAATAAAAACCAGCACGGAAATTATCCCTGTGTTTCATCAGAGGCTGATGATAAAAAAATGCTTTCAAAATTACTGAATGCAATGAAAAGAAGGAAAGCAATGCTGGTACAGCGGAAACAAGAGCAAACAATGTCCTTGCCTAAAATCAGAGGAAGTTTACGCACCAACTAGTCTAAGATTTCAAAGGCAAGTCAGACAGTGAGAATGGAGGAGTGACGGTAGCCCTGGATTCAGACACTGAAATAAGAACCAGAAATACAAGTTCCTCACCTAAATCCAGGAAAGATTATGAGGCTTCTCAGAAGAGAAGAGCTTCAATACTGATGTCTTCAGGAAGACATCAGACAAACTTTCATTGGAAAAAAACCCGACCTACTCAGAGGCAGAGGAATGGACTGACAGCTCTGCATCCTATGATCCTGTTATTTTGAGAGATGGAACAGAAATATCAGCGAGTTTTACTTCCATTCATATACTGAACCTCTTCCTGAATTTGGCCCACTTTATGAAAGTCACAACTGGAAAACTTTTTTGCCTCAGCAAAGGCTCAGAGATGAGGGACAATCAGTACAGGGAAACCTTGGAGCATAGGGGGGCATGGAAACATGAAAATTAACACAATTCCAAGGTTGCAAAACGGTGATGTTCTGCCATGGTTCACAAAGCAAAAATTACCCCAAAGTAACAGATGTTTCTTGCCAAGCTACCTAATTTGACAAACTAGGCTTTACACTGAAAGTTACCACTTCTGAGTGTAAGCTTATTGCACCTTGCCATGTTGAAAACTCCTGTTTTTATTTTAGTACTTTGGGGGAAAAAATGTGTATATTAACAAAGTTTTCGTATGTTCCCAGACAGAACTGAGCTCCTAGGAATACACATTCTCTGATAATGTGCATCAATTACTACATCAAGTAACTACAAACAAAATTATTTGCATTTAAAAGGAGTCATGTGCTCAGGGATATCCAAGCCTTTCCCTTCGAATATATTATCACAAAAGCAATTTTATTTTTATTTCAGACCTGTTTTATCAAGACCATATTGGTAAACATTAAGAAGTGTTGTATTTATTCTTCATCTGCCAAACGTATGCTAAGACAGGACAAAGCAAAAGCAATTTCAGCTGTGTGACTACAGAGACATTAGTGGAAGCCCAGGACACTCATAGCAGCTATTTTCTTGTATAACACATTTCAGATTTCATTTACTACGTACGTGCAATATGGTCAAGCTCCTTATAATTATGACAGATCCACACATCCCAGACACAGTAAAGTCACCATGCACACACGCCAAGTTCCAGTTTTATGCTATGTGCCTGAGAAGTTCCATCACCTAGGAGCTGTTTCATACAGCAAACAGTATCAGCAGCTTCTGCAGTCAGGAGAAAGTCATGGAATTTTCATGAGAAAATTCCTATGCACAGGACTGCAAAGATCACTTGTAAAACACCCATCTCTGGTGCTTTCTTACTCCAAACTTCTGAACAGACATCCTCACCTGCAAGCACACCAGTGTTCATCACACATTTTTTTGTTCTGAAATCTGTAACATTAAATCCAAAATTCCAGGTACTTTCCTTTAAAATAATGTTCACATGCTTTAACCGTGGGCTTTCTCTTCCCAAACCCTTTCTCAAGTTAATGAGCTCTGTCATATCTGCAGCCTGTCATGCTGAGTGCAAATGCACCAGATTTTAAAACCAGACACTGAAACAAACCACCAGCACTTTTATAGTGTACACAGGTTAGTCCTTAAATGAGACAGAAATTTGCATGTATAGGTTGAAAGAAATGCAACTTTGAAAAATATTTCTACTGAGAACTGGAAGTGTTCCTGAGTTAACTTAGGTCCGACTGCAATGACTTTTCTTTTTGAGACAACTACAGGCCATGTGTGATAACATTTGTATCTGCAGTTGTTCTGTTTCTTCTCAAGATCTCCAATTGATAATTTTCTGATAATTTTAAGTTCCTGGAAATATTCTCTTTTAGGACGGACAAATGCTGCTGCAACACAAACAGGTTTTCACTGTTGACTTGCCTCATTTTTTACTTTCTTGGCTGCTAGGACTACAACACCAGGCTCACAGTGCTTACACGCACCAAGAACACAGAAGAGCCTGAGCCAAAACCTGTGATGTCACCTTGGACCAGCTCAAAATGCCAAACTTGACCCCAAAATCTCCATAGGAACACAGGGATCTCCAGCGTGAGCCCATGGTTCCTAAGCTCTGGTGCACAGTGACCAGGACGAAAGGCTGCAGCCAAGTCTCCTGTCAAATGGGAGAACCTGGAAATCCCCAAAACTCACTGTAAGAGGAAACAGCCAAGTTGGAGCAATAAGCATTTCTTGGCTATTTTCTTACAAATAAGCCTCAGGATTTTGGAAAATAGATGTGAAGTAAGGTCCTCTGGTTCCTCCTCCTTGACCAATACTTGCTATCTGGGCATCAGCTTCCCTAAATGTGAATTGGAGAGACTGGTTGTTCTGCTTCATTTGCATTTTTTCTGAGAGGACAC
>JAOEHX010032818.1:0-13354 GCA_025448015.1 Bolborhynchus lineola | reverse complement strand
TATAATAATAATTTAATTTTTATTCTGATTCTAGAAAAAATTACTTATTTGGATATCAGGCACTCAGCAAATGCCAAGCTTTGGCTAGGTTTGCCTCTCAAAACAGACATCCATATTTCAAAATTAACCTAAAATGCATCTCCGGGATTGTGCAGATAGGGTGGGACTTGAGCTCTCAATACAGGCAAGCAAGATTGATAATAAAGAGGCAGGCATGTGTGTTGGGAAATGCCTTTGACCAGGGAAATTCTAATGCAAACTGTTTGATCAAAATGAGCATTTCAGCATGCAACCCACAGAGATGGAATGCAGGGCAGCTAGCCATTCATCACATTTCCTTGGAAGGACCGCATATTCAGGTAATCTGTTTTGGAGTTCTTGGGTGCATTTCAAAGCGTGTCACTTCACAGATTTATAATAAAAATTGGCTTTGTAAAACTTGTTTGCCTTCCAATTCCTTTAGTCATTACTCAAGCAAATCAACATTGGGGTTTATTTGCTGTCTGCTTAGAAAAGTCTAATTTATACTTTAAACACTCAAGGACTTATGAACAATGAAACAGATGAAGCATTTATTCAGGACCACCATAATCAAGCAGTGACCACTGAGGGTGTGAACTAAATTACTTTAATATTGTCACCTTAAATTGGAGCCTTCCTGGGGCCTGTTTTCCTATGAGAGGATCAGCAGAAACATATAACACACTGCTCTAAAGTTGAATTATTAAAATTCTGAAAGGCCTATCTAAATATTGCTTATGGCTATTGCATAATTTTAAAATTTCCTATGCATCTGCTAAGCACTGTAATAACCAGATACATCTATTTTTCTCCTTATAAAGAAGGCAAAAAAATGGATGACTTGCTGATGCTTATCCATCCTCTTTATCTGCTAACTCTACTTGCAGCAGCGAAGTATCCTGGGACAAAAAAAAAAATGAACATTGCCAGCAAATGTGGACTTTTTTTTTTAATGTATCCCATTTAATAACAGAGTGACTATATCCATGTTTTCCATAATCTTTCCCCCAGATGACTGTTCAGTCTGATTTTGTCTCTAGTCTCCCAGGCGCAGGTGCTGGACAGCCACAGTCATTGGCTGAGCTTTGAGAAACAGGAATAAAAAGGTGTGTGGGAAATTCAGGAAAGAGCTGTCACTGAACATCAGCTAGATAGAAAAGTTAGCACAGACCTAAATTTGTATCTTCAACTTTATTTTGATGCAAGTCTTGTTAAACAAGAATTCAATTTTATTTTATTGTAGCTACAGATTCTGTCCTGTTTCAGAGGCAAAAATCTTTGAGGTATGCAGTAGTACACTTCAGATCAAGTGCATGCTGGACTTTATAACAGTTAGAGGAAAAGACAAAATTTCTTGGAAAACTCCTTGTTTATTTAGAAAAGTGGGAGGTGCATTTTTTCAGAGAATGAAGGAATTTCTTGTGATCTCTAATAGGCTGGGTTTAGAGGAAGGGAGCACGTTTTTTTAATCACCTAAGCTTTCTATGCAATACTGCCTAGCATTCCCCTTCTACGAGGACAGAAAACAACATTTTCTTCCATGGGGAGTGAGAAATCCTGTCTTTTCCAGTGAATCACTTTATTACAAAACCAGAAAGCTTAAGAATAGGACTTCATTATTCACAGAAACATACAAGACCATTTTAACTTACAATTGTGCATAAACTGCCATGAACTGGGTTGATATCAAGGAATCAGAATTCAAAAAATCTGATAAGAGAGTGGCTAAGGAAAAGAGTCATACCACCTCTTCTAGAGTAGAACACTGAACCAGGCAATTTTGATAGAAGTGTGATGAATTGCAATGGACAGACTGAGACAAATGTGAGTCTAACATCCTTTCATATTATTTTATTCTCATTACACTAAAGCACACAACATCTAGCTGATTCATTGTCACTAGTACCAACTTATGGTCATGTTTGCAGACATATCAATATAAAATCAAGAAAACAAGAAATACTTGGCACTTTATCCAGACTAGAAGCACTCTTTTTTTTTCCCCCCCCTATTTGAGGACGGTAAAAAGCAAGTTCTAAGCAGTTTTGCTTTGCAACCAAGCACTGGCTTCTTCATAATTCAAATCTCAAGTCCTTAATGCCATTAAACTATTACATTCAGAAAACAATATTAAGCAGAAGTATTGCAGTTATGGGAGGAAAAAGCCAAACCTGTTAATGGTCCTAGTCCTTAACTAGCCGCTAGAGATAGTCAATTATTTCAGATTTCCCTGACTTGGGTGTTAGGGAAGCAGCAAGGACATATCCAGCCTAGAAGTGTAACATGAAGATCGGGTTTTTAACCTTTTCATCACTTACCTTGCAAACGATGATTTTATTTTTTTTCCCCTTTTTGGGCCGGCTCCTTTTCCAAAGGGAAATCACACTCACTAAAAGGCTACCTAAACAGGTCTTAGCATAAAGAAAATGTAAGAGTGAACTGAACATAAACATTCAGAGGAGGCTGCACGAGGGCTCACAGTAACTGATTTTACTTGTAATCTGAAAGCTTCCTTACAGAAAAGCTGAGTTAGAATAAAATATTAGATTTGTGATTAACTAAGTTTTACTGTTTCATTGTATGCCCTTCAGGCATTTGTTTTATTGAGTGGTTGCAGAAAATCCTGAAAGGAAAAAGCCTCAGCTTGTATTAAAATAATAAAATTATAATTATTATTATTAATAAAATCACTGAAATGGTAAGGCACATTAATGATTAGATACATGCACAATTTGTATCACCTGACTTGAGCATCAGCTGAGCTTCTTGCTATCATATTGCTGAGAACCTTGCAATGTTCAATAATCCGAGATTACATTTTAGTAAAACAAGGGTGCTGTCTGAAGACAGTAATTTATAGCAACAACAACAAAAAAATAAAAAAAAAAAAAAAACAAGAAACCAAACCCTGAAAATAAACCTTTTGCACCTTTTAATAGTTCCAGATCATCATTTTAGAGAAAAAATCTGAAATGAAGCACAACACTGAATCTCACCAGTGATGCGCCTTTTATCACACTCTGAAAATTTCCCCAGGTACAAGCTGCTGAATAAAACAATTCACACATGTTCAGAACATGACTTATGAATATAAAAACTACAGCATTAGAAAATGCCATCATCTCTGAGTATGCTGGTATCTCATCCCCTCCCCACAGCAGACTGATCAGCAGCCTCAACATGACAGCATCTCATTTCCCCACTTTGGCCGCTCAGGATTGCAGCTGGAAATCTCCAGGGTCAAAACTGAGATTATAAATTGAGCCAAGAATAGACCTTCTGCTGAAACAAAAACCAGACAGAACTGGGACACAGCTCCATAGAGCAAGGCCAGGAGGCAAGCAAGAAGAAAAGTCTGAACCTATTCACATACAAAATATTTTTCTAAAGAGACTGAGAGGAGGATTCTCACATCTCACAATTTCTCTGCCACCAAGATGCTCCCTTGAAAACCATCCACAAAATATTCACCTCATCCCTTCACTACTGCCAGCCCACACTGAAGCAGCATCAGTCATGTGATTGTTTGCTCCTGCACAGCAGATCTGTATGTTCCACTTGGATGACAAGAAATCACACCACCTCGTGATGCAATATCTGGTGTTTTCCAGCACAAAAAAAACCCCAAACAAACCCTAAAAAGCAAATCCAAACAAAAACCAAAACAAAACACCCCAAACATTATAAAAGCTATGCCAAATAAAAGCACTTTTGTGGGGCTTTTTTCATATTTTTTTTTTGACAATTCATGTCCAAGGCATTTATGTACTGCACTGATGGATTCAGCTGAAGAGAAAATTGCTGAAGTAATTGACTTCATTCAGCTTAACTGGAACCATTTAACACTCAGCTGCTCAAAGTCATGGTATTCCTCAAATTTCAGTGGTAGCTTAAATTGTGCATGATGGAAGTTAAAAAATTATTTTTCAGAATCTTGTTCTATTTTTAAAATAAACATAATACAATTCAGACTTTTTACATCAAACTTTTATTGCATAATTTTTGGTTTAATTCTATACTAACATGGAGGCTACTATAGCCAGTAAGTGCTCAGAATAAGGAAGATCATAACTGCTTCTTTGCAATAATTTAAAACACAAGGAAATTACAGAATTTTGAACTGCATGATTTCTACCAATAAAACAATGGAAAGCCTTAAAGTAGCTACCTTAAAGTAGCTCTGACAGTCTTTTCAACATATTTATATATTTTATCACTTACTCAACCAGAAGATTATGAGGTAAAAATGACCACCTGAATGCATCTAATTTCACAGAATCATAGAATCAACTAAGTTGGAAAAGACCTCTAAGATCATCAAGTCCAACTATTACCCGCAGGACTGCCAAGTCCACCACTAATTCATGTCACTGAGATCCTCATCTACACAGTTTTTGAACACTTCCAGGGATGGTGATTTCACCACTTCCCCAAGCAGCCTGTTCCAATGCTTAATTACCCCCACTGTGACTACAAGAAAGATACTGAACTGCTGGAGTGGGTTCAGAGAAGGCCAACAAAGCTGGTGAAGGGTCTGGAGCACAAGTTTTATGAGGAACAGCTGTGGGAACTGTGGTTGTTTAGTCTGGAGAAGAGAAGGCTCAGGGGGGACCTTACTGCTCTCTACAATTACCTGAAAGGAAGTGGTAGCAAGGTGGGTTTCAGTCTCCTCTCTCAAGTAATAAGCATTAGGACAAGAAGAAATGGCCTCAAGCTGTACCAGTGAAGGTTTAAATTGGATATTGGGAAAATTATCTTAATCAAAAGGGTTGTCAAGCATGGGAACAGCCTGCCCAGGGCAGTGGTAGAATCACCACCCCTGAGGGTAGATGTGGGCCTGGGGACATGTTTTATTGGTGGACTTGGCAGTGCTAGGTTTATGGTTGGACTTGATGACCTGAAAGGTCTTTTCCAACCTAAATGATTCTCTGATTCTATTATTTGTTTCCTAAAATTTATACAATTACTACACATATTTCCAGAAAAATCATTGAATTTTTGCAAGCATAACTTAAATCATGATTTCAAAATGAATGATAGTTTATTGGTGTCAATAATATATGTATAAGACACAAATAATACTAAAATAAAAAAAGGTTTAATTTTATTTCTGAGAGATCAATCATGTTTACATATAGAAAGCCACAGGAGTATTCTATCCTAACAACTGGAAGTAAACTATTTACTTAGTGTCTGCACTCAGTACTTTCCCCATCCTTACTGCTGTATGTCCTTTCCCAGGCCCCTCCTTAGACACACTTGTTTCCTATAAAATAAATAAATAAATACAGCAACAGAGAAACAGAAAGAGAAAAATAATCCCTTCCTGTTCTGCAAGTCACCAAACTTTTCTTTAACCCCCAGCTTGGTTTTTGGTTAGCCTTTAAGCGGGAATTTGCCACATGAAATCAATATCCAGGCATTCTCAAATTCCCCCATAATAAACTAAAACTCTCCTTGGTCTCTTTCAACCACATGTAAGACATGGCTGGAAAACTTAAATAGTGTTCCCTAGGGGTGCTGTGAGAAACAAGGGATTCTGTCTGAGGAGACTGTCTCCTCCACAAAAGCAAAGCCTGGCTTTGCAACTGGAGCACATGGCTTGAAAGCCAGTTTCACATGTTGCCTTCCTATGATGGGGGACAAGAGGAGATAAAATAAATGACAAAAGACAAATATGTACAGAACACTCAGTATTTGTGGCAGGTCTCATGTCTGAAAATAAACTATCAAAAGAAGATACCTACACAGCATGTATTCTTACTAAGGCCCAAACACTTTTGGCCAAATGGATAACATATTTAATAAAACCTACAGAAGAAGATACAAGGAGTATGGAATTAACTCTTCTTGAAAGAAGAGCCAGACAAGGAAGTATCCACACAAGCCATCAAATTTTCACAATACTAACAGTAATGGACAACTGCCACTGCTTTTATATGATTTACTGTTTTGCATCCAACCTAGTTATGATCTTACACAGTTTGCTGGCACTGTTCACTGATAAAACTTGGTTTGGCAGCCCTTAAAATCTGTTAACCCTTCAAGCCTGAGGAAATCAGCAAAATCTTCATGTGCTCATTTTCTTCATGTTCTGACAATGTTTGTCTGAACCATAAAAACAAAGGCATCGATGTTTTCAGACATTTTTAAAACAAAAATAACATAAGCCAAAATAAGAGCTTCTGATGGAAGAAAAAAGAAATCTCAGAAACCTAATGATATTTTCTGATGCTTTTTTCAAACACAGCATGCTTTTATCCTCTACACTGCGCAATTACAGCAACACACCATAGGAGCAAATTTTTTGCACAGTTGAATATTTCTTTCAGTGTTATTTCCCAGACTGTGTCTTTCCTGAACACATGCTGCAATTTCTTCCTTCCTTTTGACAGAAATACTAAACAGCAGAGCATGTAAACAAATTTCAAAGTTAATTGAAAATAAGAACAGAGCCTAAAAATATTAAATCAAAAAACCTGTCAAGTTTAGCAACAGATCATTTGCAACTCCTCTACTTAGCTGCACAAGTTCTTTGTCTGCTTAGAAAACAACAAAATAGCTGTCAACTTGCTTTGTAAATAGCTGATAGCCAATAAGGATGAAAATAGGTATCTCAAATGCTAACGAAGCATCTGCAATGTTTGTGAAGCAAATTACCAAAAGGCAAATCACTCTGACACTAGCAAGAGGGAGGAAAGGCAATGAGAACTGACCCACTTTCCAATCTTCCCACATAAAATTAGTATTTTTTTGCTATATTAAGCAGTGCCATATCATAGAGCTGAGCACTGAAGACTAATCAGCAGTGCTGGTAAATGGTTACTACTGCCTCCGGGACATTTTTGGCCTTAGCCAGTAAATACTTGCCTAGGCACAGCCTGGGATGCGCCACCATCCAGGCTTGGATGCAGGTACTGGCTTTGGAGGACAAAGGATTTTAATTGTATAGATGCAGGCAAGCTATGCCAGTTGGCTTCAGGGCCAAAGAAAAGGCCCTCGTGCTGAGTAACTTACCAGCATAGATACACCCCCAGAGGCTCAAAATTAATAACACTCCAAATATAAACAACTAATTAAAACTTTGGTTTCATCACTCAAATTGCTCCCAGGTCTCATCAGTCAGTCACTGATGACTGAAATGAATTCCCAGCATCATGTACTGGAATCATTATCTACAAAATTTTTCTTCCCATTTTCTCCAGCTTTCTAAGGCAAGGCTTGAAGCAACATGGTAGGAGAGTTTTAGGTTTTAAATGAAGTTTAGGCTTGACTATTGACCTAAATCCAGCTGTAAATGCATTAGTACAGAGATCTCCAACCCAAGAGAGATGCAGAAATGGTGACTGGACACAATAGGATAGTGTTGTGGTTTAAGCAAAGCTCAGAACCATGCAGCCACTCGCTTGCTCACCCTGTTCCTGGAGGGACGGGGAGGATAATCAAAAGAATGTAATTCCCACGGGTTGAGATAAGAACAGTCCAGTAACCAAGGTATAACACAAACCACTGCTGCTACCACCAATAATAATAACAACAGAAATAACAAGGGAAGAGTATACAACCACTCACCACCCGCCGATCAATACGCAGCCTGACTCAGCAGTGACCTTGCCCTTCCAGGTAACTTCCCCCAGCTTATATACTGGGCATGACCTGCTGAGGCATGGAATACCTCTTTGACTAGTTTCGGTCAGGTGTCCTGTCTCTGCTTCCTCCTGGCTTCCCCTCCTCCCTGGCAGAGCATGAGGCTCCAAAAGTCCTTGGTCAGACTGAACACTACACCAAGCAGCAACTAAAAACATAGAGGTGTTATCAGTGCTGTTCCCAGGCCGAAAGTTAAAACCACAGCACTGCACCAGATACTAAGAAGGAGAAAAATGACTGCAACTGCTGAATTCCAGACAGATAGCCCTGTCTCACACATCTTCTATGAGCAGCACTTTTATTGTCCAAGTAAATACAGCAATTCATTAACTAGTGCAGAAACAGCTCCAGAATCAGTTCTTCCTCTAAGAGGGAAGCACAGTTGCACTGCACGAGAAGCAGCAAACAGTACCACAGAATCAGTCCCCTGCTTGCCTACATATTTTACTTGCAATTGCAACTGGAGTTTATCATAGTTTTCTAGCCAAATCCTTTCATTATTGCTGATATTTTATCCATGACACTGACAAATTTGCTTTTTCTAACATTTTCCATTTTTAGCTCAAACAAGAGGGCAATTTAAGAAACAATGCTTGGCAACAGTTGAATTGTAGTTTGGACAGTGTAATTTCTCTAAGCAGCTGCAAACAAATGTGTGGCGGAACCCTTAGTTACATCAAATCTTAAGCTTGCAGAGTGTTTACAGGAAGCAGACCCAAAGCATTTAAAGGCTACTTGAAACAAATGGAAAGCATCTGAAAAACAGGAGATGCAGTCCACAGTTACAAAATGAAACACTCCTTAGTGTGCATTGCTTATAAAGCTATTCCAGAAATCACAGTGGACAAGTTACTCTGCCTGCCTTCTCAAATAGTAAATCAAAACTGTGCTGTCCATAGGCATGTTACCAAGAAAAAAGACAAGAAACAGGGATGTCAGTTTAACTCTGCACAGCACTGCTAAACCTCAAACTGCAAAAGTGACTATGGCTGTCCTCTCCACTTGTTAAGAAAATGATAAATGGGAAAGGATCCAGTAAAGAAAATAGATAATGTAGCTTAAGGAATACTACACAAGAATTCATTGGAAGATCTGAATCAGTCTGACTATGCTAGTAGGTGGAAGTATCAGTTATGCAAGGTGGAGTTAGAGGAAAACAGTATGAGAACCATGTCCAAATACTAAAAACTTGGTTCCTTAGGGGACCGAGAGAGAGGGAAACAAAACATTGAAATTAATCACTAAGGTTAACCAAACGTAAGTGTAGTGTAATAAATGCAATGCCATTAAACGCAATACAATAAATAGGCATTATCCCTTAAAGATATTTTTTCCAGATTATATGGTTATTACTATACTAAAATACCCCGGCAATACAGAGCTGAATGTTAATTTTACAGTCTATAGTGTGTAGGTCCTGAGAGAGATTTTTAACATTCATTTTGACTCTGAACTCCACTAAATTACTGGAAACAATATACACATAACAGTGTCAAAAGAAAGATCCCTTCATTACATCTGTTAATGTGTCTCTGTTATTCGCTTGTTTGAACAAGACACAGAATACCAGAAGACTTTTTTGCTACTGCACGTTTTTAGTAGTTGCCAAGACCTTCGACAATTACAAACATGTTACTTATGTAAATCCAAAAATAACAATCAGCTGTTATAGCATAGGATTCTGAAAAACACTGTCAAAGGTGTTACTCCAGATGAATGTTTCTAAATTCAAAGGATGAGGAAGTTTACTTCATTTACCCGGTAGTTTATTTGCTCTGGGTTTGGGGGGTTTTGGTTTTGTGGTGTTTTTTTTGTTTGTTTATTTTTTGTGGGTTGTTTTTGTTTATTTGCTTTGGTTTTGTTTTCTTTCATTTGTTTGCTTGTGGGTTGGTTTGTGTTTTGGTTTTTTTTTTTCATGTTTAAATAAAGCTATTTGCCATAGCTAACAACATACTGAGGCAGCTAATTCGTATGGTAATATAAAACAATCTTTAAAGACCATTTAGATTTGGTCACCTTCAAACCTTTTGAACAATTTCATTCAAACTATAATGTGGTAACTGCACAAGGTGGCATTCACAGGAGTGAACGGTGAGGCGGGACTGAGGGCTGGTATATTTTATTTCCTGTTTATAACCCCCTAATTTTTTAACCCCCTAATAAAATGCAAACCAGAAAAAAAATGTAGAAAGCTGTTAGGAGGAATGAGATTCCTAATACAGCATCATTATTACTACATTCTGGTTTAAACAATGAATTATGGAAAGCAAGTACACATCTACTAGCTTTGACAAACAAAAATCTAGAAATTTTGTATTTTGTTTTTAAATATGGGAGTCGGAAAGGTATGAATACCTATCTAATATAATAATAATAAAAAAAAAAGTACTTCTTTGCAGTCCTTTCTTATCACATTAATTTCTGACAGCTACTTGCAAATTACATCTTTTGAGTTATTCTACTCTGACTCCAAAGAATGAGAAATTAAGTTGAATAACAGCATCCACAGTGGCACTGGCTTGCTCTGTATGACACCCACACACAGTTCCCAGCGAGACACACATCAGACATTCAGTGACCGTATCTTTAGCCAATGCATCTTCCCTCTGAACTGCAAAGAAACCACTTGCCTTTCTGCAGCACAGAGGCAGTTTTTACAATGCACTGGAAGACCAAAGCAGAGCTTGGAGCAGTGACATCCAGACAGCAAAGGTACCCTAAGCCAAGCTATGGAAAGTGCAGGAAGGCTAGGGGAATCTGCCCAAAGCAAACCCTGGGGAAGAAGCTGGTGGCAACTCAGATACATTTCTCAATTGGAAACGATATGCCCATCAAAAGTTGTGTTGATGACATTTACTACAGTAATAGTATCATAAATCTATAATCTTTTCTCTCAAACTATATTGCTGTACATTAAACTATCTCTTAATAAACTGTACTATTTCCTCTCTTTCTTACCTCCTAAGTGCACAAAATAATCACCTACAAATGGAAATAATTTATAAAATGAAGAGCATTATTTTTTTCTGAGAGAAAAACATAACAATATACTTAGCCATAAACTTCATTCTTACAAGGCTAACCCCTTCCCCCAACTTCTCTTTTCTGTAGCATCATTACCATGTCATCTAAATGAATTTACCTACCCCTACACAGTCAGCATTGAATATTCCGTGCTGGTTTCCATTTTGACATGTTGCTACAAAAGATACTGTTCATTTTTTTTCTTAGTTTGCGTAAGACTATCCTTGAAGAGGTCAAAGAATCCCAAGAGAAAAGCAGTGTCTTTTGAGAAGCACAATAGCTGATTACATAGGCAAATAAAGAGTGTTATAAGTAATTCCTCATGGACATTCAAACTTGCATTTCTTTTTCTTTATTCTCCTCCTCCTTTGTATTATAAAGAGAACTGCCATTTACAATACACCTTCACAATAAAATAAAGAGCTTAAAAATTAACTGGTGTTTTGTTTGGATGAGTATGACTGCAGAAAAAAAAAACCCTCCATTATGGGAAATTAAGAACTAACCTTAGGGACTAGGCATGAGTTGCACTCAAAATGAAGTGCTAGCTTTGTTCTAAACCATTTTGTTTAGCTTTGAAACAGTTTTTTGAATTCTTGTTTTATCACCAAAAGTATTTCAACATAGTGGTCCAAAACTCAGTAAAATCTAACTTGTGCCATCATTCCTACAATTTTTCTTCTTTGGTGTGTGGTTCTCTACAGTCTTTATTTGACACACACATTTCTCTTTAGGTATCTTTAATGGCCAGCAGCCACACTGCTTTGTTTCTGTTCCGTTAGCTTCTAGTTCAGGCAGTGCAGAGGTGGTCTGTATGTGTGGAGACATGAAGGAGCTGTTATCCTACAGAATCAGTCACAATGGACAAGTCACATAATGCATCAGCTGCAGCAGCAGCTTGGAGAAGAACTTCGGAGAAGAAATCGCTATACACACATGGCTAGCAAAAGGAGATAGGAATAAAAGCATTCTCTTAGGCTGTTACCTTGTTCTATTTCTATGCTGAAGATACAAAGGTTATTTGGTTGTATCACTCCTAGCTTTGCTATACATTCACTTATCTAGACATTATGTAGCTCCCTTGCCTTAACTTTAAGGTATCATCTTCAGCATTCTTGGTTATGACCAAATCAGTGGGATTTAGGGACTAAAGATGTGCTAGATTTGAGGGAGTGGCAAGCAGGAGAGAGTCCCTGCAGTTAAAACATTGATCTCCCAACAGAGGTATGCAAGTCTCTAGTAGGGGTTCACAGATACCCAGCAAGTTCCTGACTGCTCCTGGCCTTTTCACGGCTGTCAACCATGGACCTCTTGGTGAGAACAACTTGTAATGCTCTGACATGCTCCACCTCTCCTCACATCACTGGCTATTTTAATTAATTACAGTATTTACAATCCACACCTACTGATCACTCCATTTTTAATGAAAATTTAATAGTGAAAACTATCTTAATGGAAAGGGCAAATGAAACTAAGTCACAATATTCTACCTGAGCATTTAACTCCCCCCAAATAATTCAGCTGTATGACTTTAATAAAGACTTAATGACAGAATTTCCAGTTCAGATCACAAGTGAATACCTGAATAGTAGCAGCTACATATAAAAAGATGTTTAAACTTTCATAAGTGCTGTTGACGGTGGTTGGGAAGACATGCATAAAGATATCATTAAGAGCAATGCAGTAAACTTGAGGGAGTGATGGAATGTGCTGAAAGAATTGTCAAAAACACTGAAGCAGACTCATCAGTGCATTGGATGCAATACTGAAAAAAACAATCAAATAAATATTGAATAATGAAAACATCTGTGCAGTTGAGCAGTACTTGTAATGTGCCATCAAAAACTAATTACCTAATAGATATTTGGGGATTTGGGCAGAAAATTCATCCCACAATCAGAAGCCTGTCAGAAAAGCTCTTGATCAGTTCTGCAAAACTGAAAGAACTTGTTCAACTCAGAAGTAGCCTGAAAAGCACATTCAGGAGTGTGATGAGAATAACTGACATTTACACAAATGAATTTATGTGACCTGATTTGACTGAATGGCACACGGAGCAAGTAGTAATATAGTTTATTACAGATAATCACATTATCTGAAAACTCTGCCAGAGTAAACTGGAGAAAGGAGCATGCCTTAATATGTTCATTTAGATGGTGAACAGAGTCACTGATATTACCTCATATATATATATATGGGGGCATATACCATGAAAACTACATACACACAATTAAAGCTGTAGCAGACCCACTTAAATGACTCCCTGCCTATTTATTAGGAAGAATGAAAAGAAAGATAAAGTGAAGAAGATTTGGTGGTGGTAGCACACTGAAGCCTGCTGGAGGGGCTCACTCTGCTATCTGGGAGAACTCCACTGGGCTTGACCCAAAATGGCATCTCTAAGTGGCAATGTGTTTTTTGCAATCATTAACTTGAAATGGAAAGTGAGAAATGTTAATGAGAATTTTTCAGCTGTTTACCTAGATCCAAAACCAGCAATTGCTTTTGTCCACAACAGATGAAGCAAAACATTATTTCCTGTTCACATGGAAAAAAAAATAATCAGAATTTTTAATTTCCACAAAGGCACAAACCATATTGACACAAGTTCTAATCTACATGACACACAGATCAACCAAATGCACTTATACCAAGTCATTCT
>JAOEHX010032816.1:0-17744 GCA_025448015.1 Bolborhynchus lineola | reverse complement strand
TGCCAGCTGGCTTCAACAGGAACCTGCTCCTGTCCGAGGCTGAGCCCATCAGTGGCAGTGGTAACACCCCTGGAATAATGTGTTTTAAAAGTGTGTAGGAAAAAATCCTTTTCAGTAGAAGCTGGGGAGGGAAGTGAGAATGTGCAAGACAAACAGCCCTGAGGGCACCATGGTCGATGGAGAGGAGGATGTGCTCCAGGCTCTGGTGAGGCAACTGTGTCCCTGCAACCCATGGAGGTCCATGGAGGAGCAGATCCCCACCTGCAGCCCATGGAGGATCCCATGTGCAGTACTGGGATGGCTAAAGGAAGCTGTGATCCTGTGGGAAGCTCACACTGAAGCAGCTTCTGGCAGGACCTGTGGCTGTCTGCGCCTTTGGCAATAACTGGAATGGGAAAGGTACTGGGAGGTGGGGAGCAGTTGCTTTCTTCTCATGCAGCACCAGGCTGGTGGGGTGTCACTGATGTAATTGACACAGGATTGCAGTACCAGACCATTTGAGTTTTCTCGCTCTCTGAGGAGAGAAATACTGGTTATGTCCAAAGCTTTTGGGGAGCTACTACTGTTTCTGATGTTGCTGTCTCATTCACGTACTGTTTTAAGAGCTCTGGCGGAGCTGTTAACAAGGCTTCTGACAGGGTGTTGGGGGGAAGAAAATGAAATTCATGCAATAGCAGAAAAGAAAAGGCAGAGAGGGAAAGCCTGGTTGGAGGAAGGAAGATGAATATGCCATTTGAGGATGTTTGAGACAAATTGCCCTCTGAGGGATGTTGTGTTCGAATTGTGCTTAGCTGAGTTACTTAAAATTGAGAGCAGCTTTGTAATTGCAAGCGTTTGTCATGTGAATGCACATATAGAACATCTGCCCTGACGCACTTGAATCTCCTTTGGGGTCTCTACTGCTATGATTTCTTTCTAACTAAGAAAAGCACATGAGAATAATGCAACTAGTTACTTCTGCCAAATAAGCCTAGATTTTGAAACCAACCCATGTCTGCTCTTTAACTCGTTCAACTTTAATTCAGATCTAATGCACACCTAAGATATGGCAACACCTCTTGGCGTACATGACATAGTCCGTTAAGTAGACCTATTGGTCTAAACTCAGGCCTACAAGCTTTGCATTTCTTTACCTCATCTACATTTGTACATGTGGAAAAATTACCATCTCTGTAATCTCTACAGATTCCGTGTTTTTTACCCCTCTTTTGTAGAGGAATAGGTACTTGTGATGATGCTAGAAATCAAGATTACCCAAACTTGCAGGGGGGTGCTTGTTGTACAGCCTCTCTTGATACATCATCCATAGGCAGGTGAAATCCTGACTATTACTATTTGAGACTTCATGAACTGGCATTTCTGTAGTTATTCCTCATCATTAGATACCTTAAATGGATATATTATAAGCCATATTTAGGTGTCAGGGTATTAAAATTCATGCTGTTATTTATTGCTGTCGGCATGTGCATTCAGATGACTGAATAGCTAGCACAAGATAATGATTTCTGCATAGTTCTAGAATAAAGCTATGAGTGCTTCCCTGGTATTGTGTAAGCGATTGTAACCTGTGCCAGGAAAGCAGACTTTCCTTTTGGAGTCTATCTCTGCTGTCAGAAGTAAGAAGAGAGAATATATAAACTGTGTATTAACAGCCAAGGGGGTTAATATTCAGTCTTGCCACAACAGTTTGGTAAGGATGGGGAAGTAGTTGGAAGGAATATTCTGTTCCCTTTGCTCTTGCAGAGTTACAACTTCGGTAAATGAGAAACTTCATTCTATTTGCTGTAATACTTGTGATATTGGCACTGCTAGGCAAGAGCAATCTTGGTTTACTCACTTCATGCACTGCTGGAGTCTTTTAAGACAGTGGCTATGCAGTTAGGTAATACTTCTGTGTGCAGCGCTGCGATGCAAGCGAAAACTTGTGAACTTAGAGTGCTGTAAAGGATAGCACCCATCTAGGTGATATGTGAGTTAGAGATGCACTTTGACTTTCAGATCAAATGAAATAAGTACGCAGCTGATTTGTGAAGTTTTTCCTCCAAGTTACCCAAGTGAATGAGACCTAATTTGAATGTCTGTTGCAGTAACGCTTTGAGGATGATATTCAACCTTCTACTGTGTACAAGTCTTGATAGCAAATCAAACTGTGTTGGATTGTGAAGAGGTCTTTAGCCAAGGCTCCTGCCCTCAGGGAACTGAACAAGAAGGCTTTAAGGTATTCAGAGGTGATGGTTGTCCTGCAGGCTCTGCTTCTAAGAGGGGAACAAGACACAGCAGAAAGTGAATGCCCTGTAGCCCAGGGGAGGGGGGATGGGAGAACGAGAAAGGATGAGAAGAGAATGATCCTTAAGTTTGGAGAGGCATTGATGCAACCTCTGCTCTAGGCACTTGTTTCTAAGATGAATGCCTTAGAAAGCTAGTGGGAAGTGACAAGAGGGTGGGTGGAGGAAGGAGAGCTTGCTAGTGTCTGTGGACAGTGTGTCAATCCACATTCCTCATGGTTTCCCCACTCCTTTGTCCTGTCACTTCTTTTTAGCTGATATGACAGTTATTCAACTGCTTCAGAAGCGAAACACAGCTAGAGCCAGGGGAAGAAAGTAGGATAGTGGCACACTCCTACGTGTGTTCATAGGGCAGAAGAGTGTGACAGCCGGTCTCTCAGATGCTTCAAAGCAGCAGGTGTCTTGGGGTGCTTGTAAAGGCTGACTACTAGAAACTTTCAAAAGGCCGTGAATACAGATTAATTTAAGTTAACATCCTTAATGGAAGTTTAAGATTCATTATGAGAAATATGATTTTCTTACATGAGTTTTTTTCCCCACCCACGGTGGGACAGCTTCTGTTGTGTAAAAATGAAAGTGAGAGCAGCAGGTGAGGTGGAAGAGACACTTGACATGCGTGCCACCTAGTTAATTTTTAACCTTTTAAAGTCACGTACATGTTCTGGGTGCTGTGTTCATTGAAAGGTCATAATCAATGAGGCCAGTTTACTAGCTGCTTCCTATTAGGTATGCAGTCCTCTCCCTCCTTGCTATGATTTGTATTCAATGTACCTAGAGGTAACAAGTTACTCAGTGTAACTTGAAGATACTCTCTGTGCTCTGCCTAAAGCGTGAATAGAAATACTTGGAAATGCCTGTTTGTATGAGGCATGAAGAGTGTTCTGTGAACCACAGACGGAAGGTGCTGAAGATGTGAAGCAAAGGACCTTTTCAGTCCTGAATATTATATTGGTTGCCAGGCAATGAAAATGCCTGCATTTTTCATCTGTACAAATGTTCTGGACGTTGTCAGATATAACTACAGAGGCCTTCTTCAGACAACTAAAACAAGCCTCATTTTTTCAGGCCTTTATGGAGCTTTAACCTGAAAGGTTAATGCAGATGGGCACAAGCAATCCAGAAAGTTTCTGGAGTGCATTGATGATAACTTCCTAACACAGCTGGTTGAAGGACCTGACAAAGGGAAGCCCTTTGCTGGGACTGATACTTAAGAATGAGGAAGAACTTGCTGGGAATATGAAGGTAGGGCCAGCTATGGCTGCACTGACTGTGAGCTGCCTGACTCCACGATCTTCAGTAACAAAGCAAATGGCAGGATCACAATCTGTGGACTTGAGAGGAGTAGATTTTGGCCCATTTAAGAATCTCCTTGGAAACATGCTGTGGGATACAGTCACAGAGAGCTGTTTAGCTTGTTTTCGTTGTTGTTTTCCTCTGATGGATCTCCTCCTCCAAGTTTAAAGAGCAATAAAGATGATGGAACCAGACTGTTCTCAATGGTAGCCTATGAAATGCCAAGAGGCAATGGGTTTTAATTGCAACACAGTTAATTCCATAACCACTTGCTTGTTTCCCTTTTACTTTAAGTGTCCATGCTTGGACGTGTTCTGTGTCTAGTTAGACATCACCTTGAGCAACTTTGCTTTAGATGGCTCTGCTTTGACCAAGGGGTAAATCTCGTGAAAATGATATAAAATGGTCATGTTTTAACCTGAATTAGAAATGAAACTAAGTGATTTCCAGTGCCTGACTGGATTCCCACCCCATCAGAGACATCCTGCCTACATGAGAGCGACTTTTCATCTAACTGGTAGCTACAAGGTAGAAATTCTCATTATAGTATCTTTGAAGTTAGCAACAGAAAAAAATGAGAAATGGTTACAACACCATATATCACATGGGGCAATAAAATGACTTTTAAAATGTTAAGCTCTTGACTTTTTTTTATATACAGGTGTATTTTGAGCATGTTGTGGACTAAGAACTGTTTGTAACATGCACATGGCAAGCTTGTATCAACTGACATGCTAACATTACAGTCAGCATACTCAAACTACTAATGCTTGTCTTGGTGTAGTCCCTGGGCTCATGTGGTTTTCCTTCTAGGTGGTAGGAAATGGTTACTTGGGCAGCTAGCCCAAACTACTGGGGTTTATGTGCTTGGCCACATGTAGATAGGGACGTTTCTGCATCAGTGGGGACCAGGAGTGGGAAAGGAAGTGCTCTTGGAGGCAAATGTCTTCTGTATGAGTCCATGAAAACGTTGTCTCCAGAGTATCATAATGGGTTTCTGCTCTTGTCTGCTGGACCCCTTTAGCAGTGTGATGCTGTGTTTGAGCAGGGCCCCCTGGTTTGTTTGTTGTTTTCTTTAGTCAAACATCTGGAAATGGTAATATCTATGTTTTGGGATAGGCTTTAGATACGTGAGAGCATACACTAAGAAATTTAGGATATTGATATTTGCTTCCTTCTGATGCAGAATTTCCCCTTAGCATCTTCCACCTCTCAAAAATATGATCTCTTACATTCCATTCCTGTAAATCTTCCTAATTTGATACCTCATATAGATCTGAGGTAAAAGGGGGAAAATGACCAGAGGATGCCTCATGTCATAGGAGAAGTTCTACCATTTTCCTCTATGCTTCTAATGCTGTCACCTGTACATTGGCTGTAAGCAATTTCATCCCCAACATTGAGTTTAAGTGTTAATGCAAACTCAGTTTTCCTTGTTATTGACTCATCTGGCTATTGATTTTGTTAATTCTTGCTATTTGTTGTTCTGGCAACTGATCAGTTGGAAAGGCAAAATGTGTTCAGGTCTTAGGGGACACCTATCCTTTCCACATCTAGTTTTAGGGAACTACTATGTAGAGTGGACTTGTATATTTAGTAACACTGTCTTGCAAATGTGTGGTTGTGTCCAGTAAATTCCCAGTTATCAAAACCTCAATTTATAAACAGTGTCTGCAGTTCCTTCTTTTGACTGCTGATCCTTTGAACTCCACTATCCAAATACACTGGATAAACCACATGTGGTTTGGCAATGAAGCTTCTATTATGTTTAAGCTTGATTCATAATGTAGCAATAGTCTGGTAATGATATAGACCCACTTTTCCATAATGTACTCAAAAACCCATGGATAAAACATGGCTGAATAAATGCTAGGACTGTTGTGCTTCTAATAACGGTGGTGGGAGAAGAGAATGTATTTTTTTAGGAGCACCTAAACATGTTTTCTGCTAACGCAGTTACAAAGGACTTTCAGGAGCAGTGTGAATGCTTTTATAATGGTTTCTGTGGTGTTTTCCCTGACTTTCCTGCAAATATTATGGAATATCTTGCTGGGTATGAATAAAGCCCTGTGGATCTGCCCATTTTAGCATATTGCTGCAAGCTATACCAATTTCAAGAAATTGGTAGCATGGTGTTCTCCTCCCACCTATGTCTATTTACCTGTATTTTGGCATAGTAAAACCATCTCCACTTTCCTTTCATTCCACAAATTGTTTTTTTTTTTTTTCCCTGCTGGTGGCCCAAATATGACTCCAATCACACCCTCCTTTGTATCTCCTGCTTCAGAACAGATTATAATGAGGCTTGTGTCATACCTAAGGGAGGTACAGCTTGTGTGATTGGAGCCCTTTACTGGGCAGGCTTAAACTCCCTCTGCTGAGGGTGGTATGACAACCTAGTTGCTCTTCAATAATCTGAACAAAGGAGATGAAGTTCACTCTTTGTAGCTTTTTGCTTGCTCATCATGCTCATGTGCCAACAGTAGGATTCACTACTGCTTCAGCTGATGCTTCCTCCAGTACCTGTTGCTGGTGGAATTCCCCTGTGTTTCTCTGGCAGCCAGAAAATGTTCTCATGCCTGTAGTCTGATGTATCTGTTCTGGAAGAACCTGTAGGCAGCACTATGGTAAACACTCTTATTTTATCTTCAGTTATCTTAAGTTAACCTGGCCATGGGCTTTTTATACAGCACATATGGCTGCGGGAACCCTAACCTAAGTCTATGCCCAGTGGAAACAATTTAGAGGATTAAAGTCTGTGTTTCTGTTTGTGGAAGATGGGATATCATTTTTTTACCAGTGATCATACCCTGCTAAGCCGCGCTTCCCTTTAAATAAAAGAAGGCATTGCTGGGATACAGTGTAGGCAGGTTTCATGTGAGGCCCTTTTGCTTTACTGTGGCTATTTCTCTGCAGTTGTGTGGGATATTCTGTAAGCAAGGGAGATGTCTTACTCCCTGGGGTTCAACAAGCCTTGCTGGGAAAGAAATACACCTTTAGGGGATGAGAAGGAAAACAAAAGAGATAGGAAACATGACCCTGTCTCTCACACACATACCCATTCAGCTCAGAGCTGGCCTCAGGAGCATGGAGGGTGGTGGAAGAATAGCAAGGGGTGTAAAAATCAGGCCTCAGAGGTTTGAAAAAGGCATTTTTGACAGTCACCAAGAGGAATTTGCAGAGTTTGCTGCAGCACAGTAAACCGTGCTGGAAAACTTATGCTAGAAAAGGAGCATACCTGGAAAAAGAATGAAGGGTCCTTCCTCCTAGCCAGCATGCATATTTATTGACCATATTTCTGTAGTGACATCTTAATGTATATTTTTATAGCATATTTTGAATGTGTTGTTCTAATATAACCTGTTCTTAAGGTTTCATCACCTCTTTTGGTGTATTTCAATGCCATCAACTTGCAAGTGAAGTTCAGGCAGATTCAGCAGGGAGTTCTCACCAATTCTAGCTCTCTTGAAGTAGCCTCACAAAAATTCTTTCCTGAGGACAGTACAACTTCAGAAGTGTGGGGATTCTCTAAGAAGTGATTTAGAATAATAGGTAATAGAATAATAATAATGGAATTCTCTTACCTGAAGCAGAGATAAAAAGTTTTGTTTAGTATTTGAGATTTGAATATTTTCACCCAAAAAAGTCCTCTGGAACTTTTTTTGCAGCCTGGATTAAATTTCCACAATAATTTAAATAAATGATTGTGAACTTACTGGAAGTACCATTTTTTTTTTTCTATGCAATGTCACCATTGTTTCACTTAATGAGAAGATCCCACTTTTCTGAAAGCTGTGTCAATTTAGTGCATTCATTTCTTCCTGACTGCTAAGAAATTCCTGCTGATGACAAATTGTCGTTGTATGAAGTGTGAACCACGGTCCTTCTGAGTAGTTGTGCTTACTGAAGTTCCCACACTATTTTTGCAGTAAGGGTGCAAGTGTCTCTGTTTGCCAACCTGTTCAGTCCAGAATTCTATTATCATTAGGTATGCTTTGCCTAATGAACCCATTCTCCTACTTCCCCTATTTTTTTCAGTGCAGTTTTTAATGGAGTCTAATATCATTCATTTTGTCTTGTCTAAAGCCTTTTTTCCAAAGGAAAACACAGAAATGAGCTCAGATTAAAATTGTGGCCTCACTGCAATTCTGCGTAGCTGTGAAAGTTAGCATCACTTAATTGTATGGGGCCTCAACTGTTCCTGGATTTTGGGTAGTTGGAATATATGGACTTGAGTCTTTTCCTAGCCCTGCAGTGGAGAATGAGCAGTTTGGTTTGGATTTCATGTCAGGATTCCTGCTGAATTCAGGACAGAATAGATTAATACCTGGAAATGACTATTTGATCTTTGGCCTGGGGAAGATGTGGTTAAAGAAGTCTCTGATTGCCTTGCGCAGTTAGTATGTGACCTTCAATAAGTCCTTCCACTTCTGCTTTCTTCATTTTCAGTAGGTAAAAGATGGTAATGCTTACCAAATCTCTTAGGTTTATTGTAAGAATTAATTGACTAATAATTTTAAAGCCCTCTAGGCTCATCAAAAGGTAATTCAGACTATTATTTTTCCTCCTTTTATTAATGGATGAAGAGAGGCTTGAACTAATGAGTAAGAGGTTAAAATACATATCCCATTATTAGTTTCAAGAAAAATCCAGCAATTCTATATCATATACAGGAAGCACAAATTGTTTGGCAGGGTTTCCAACCCTGGCCACGAATGACTGTTATAGAAATTGCTGAATCATTCTGTGCAGTGGTTTATGCTCTTTAAAACCCCACATGTTCACTAAATCACTGTGCAACTCCAATCTTACTTAAATTAACGAATGAGGTTTATCAGGCCATTAATTCAGGCTTTTAAAAATTTTATACAGCTGCTATAGATTAGTGTCAAGTATTCAATATGCTTGATCATTCTGCATTGATTTTAAAATTCAAAAGCAGCAGCCTGGGTTTTAACAGCACCTCGTTGGTCTGAACCTCCTGTAGCTTAATGGCTTTAATTTGCTTCAACTGATTCATGTTCAGTGCAGGAAATTTAGGGACTCAAGTAAAAATAGTGAAAGGCAACAATGTTATAGAACACCTTTAGGAAATAAAGAATGTGGGATAAAAGAAGATGAAGTGGATTTGGGCACAATCCAGCTGGAAGACAGGAAGATTAAAAGAAACAAGTATATATGATGCTCCCAAAAGCCAGAGGGGGCATGGATGTCTTGCTGCCTTTTTCACCTTAGGAAATCTCTTAAAGCCTTGATGCTTCTCTTCAGTTCAGTAGCAAATCTGATTACTTTGTTGGAGCAAAATGAAGTTTTAACCATTTGAAGCATCCCACAAAGAGGTCAAGGAGCAGTTGTTTCAAAGGGTATGGGAACTATTAGTAAGCATGTATAGGCTGTACTTGAAGAACACAGGGGATATTTGCTCCTTTTACAGCACTGGCAGAGAAAGCGTACAGTTTGGGATAGAACTGATAGTTGCTTCGGGAATATGGAATAGTGAAATCACTTTCTTTGGGAGGACTTCTGGCTTTTTGTTTTCTCTGCTTCGCTCTTTCTAGTGAGAGTCCTGAATGGACTCTTTTTTTGTACAAGGTTGTGCTGTTACCAGCTGGGTACTTGTCTACATATAGATCTCACCATAATGTGGTCATTTACTAAATTTAGTAAATACTTAAAGGTTCTTATTACACTGTTAACTTCTTTTTTAAAGGCATGCTATTTCTGGGGATGAATGAACAGATACTAAAAGGTTTATTAGTGGCAGAGTTGTCATATAGTTAAAATGGTAGTCAGGACAATTGTTGAAGTTGGCATCTCTTCCTCCTTCTTCCATTGGCAGAAGTATAATGTTTTTTTAAGTTATTAATTAATACTGAGTGTTGAAGCCTTAGGATATCTTTCTCCTAGGAATAGGTGGCATTATAGTAATAGAAGCCTGACCAGTAAATTTGTCTGACCCCAGTTGCCCACCGCCACATCTGTTACAGTGCCAGTTGATTAAAGACTGTGACCAGCAGCCATGAGGATCTTTTCACTTGGTCCTGTATAATCTTCTGCTGGTTTAGAAGGTTATACAGCACCAAGTGAACTGTTCTGCCAGCAGTTCTTCATGCTTTTCTGTCAGATTTATTTTTCTGACCTGATACCAGTTGGAAGTAATGATGCTGTTGATCAGCTACTTCTAAATCCCATCAGTATTTTCGCATTGTTGCGCAGTTTCTTCAGTTACTGATGGTATATTCCATCTTGCCTGGCTTCTAGCTGGAAAATGTAGACGTGAATTTTATATCTAGTGATGTCCCACTCTGAAAGCATTTGAAAGTTATTAGTAATATCTTCTTCCAATAGGAACATAAAATAGGGCTGGAGGCGACCTTAAGATCATCTCAATCCAACCCCCCTGCCATGGACAGGGACAGGACTCACTAGGACAATGTCACCCAAGGCTGTGCCCGACCTGGCCTTGAACACTGCCAGGGATGGAGCATTTAATACTTTCTGTCTGTCAGTATTTGTAGACGTTTTCACAAAGGTGAAAATCACTTCTGTGCAGGCTAACTATGTAGTCTCCTGTTGAACCTTTTAATGTCATTAACTTGGAGTGAGGGGAAGGATGGTGATCAGAAATGCAGTAGCTGTGTGGTGGCTTTTAGGGTACAAGGAGGTATTTATATTAGCTGAAAGTTGTATGTTCCTCTTGATATTACTATGCTTCTAGCTGTAAATGATTGTCTAATCTGTCGTAGGTGCGAGACTCTCAACACAGCAGGGGTGACGTTTGGCATATAGACTTACATGGACTGGTTTTGAATAGCACTTGGAAGAAACACTATGACAATAGACTAGTGTGTTTTTCATAACTGAGATCTTTTGAGCTATGGCCTTTAGGTCAAGTCTCTTGCTGTTAGGGTGTAATTGTTGAGTTTGTGACCAGCTTCTCAGGTGGCCTGTGATAGAATGCTGTTTCTTACCTGTTGTAGAGCAACAGTGGGAGCTTTCTGTTTAGACCTGCAAGGCTGATGATTGAGCAAGTTCAACCTACTTCCCAGAGTGAAGTTGGGAGGGTCATAGACCATCTCCAGTACTTTGAGCCCTCTTATTTAAATGTCTATACAGAAGATCTCTATAGATCTTTCTTCTTCAGGTGTCTGAATCATTCCTTCTCCTATCAGCAGAGTATGAACAAAAACTCTGAAGTACTGAAGAACGTAAGAAATGGGGTTTGTGCCTGAATAGGACTTGACTAACTTAAAAGAAGCAATGGAAACTGCCTGATAGGGGAGCAAAGGCCAATTGCTTGGAAGTAGTATTTGTCATGTACTTAAGTAGGATAAAATTGCATTTTTTCTATTGTCTTTTGTATTCAAGGTACAACCGAAAGCTTCGCAGTAATGAATTTGAACTGCAACAGCTACGAAAGCAAATGTAGCTGCAGTTATATATTGGCCAAAAACTTGCGTCCTGTTGAGCATAATCTGAAGGTGTTATAAACCAAAAGTGTTCGGTTCAGAAGTACAGTGTACTGTCTTGTTTTGTAGTTTTAAACATCTATCTAGAGCCAATGGCTAAATCTGAGTCCACAGAAGCCCACACTTACTTTGTCCTGCTTTCTTCCAAAAATGTTAATTATTTAATATGTACTTTAAACTACAAATACCCAAAGAAAGTAATGCAAAACTCTTGAGAGAACATTACTGATGTTAGACTACCAGGAAATAGGTGATGTAACTTTTACTCACATTAATGTTGAATCAGCCTTAAAGCTATTCATGTACTATTCAGGGTTTCCCTAAAATTATTAGAGTTTTTTCATGTGTCATGATTGTTATAGAGCTTGAGAGTGGGATGGGAAGGAGATCATGAAAACCCCCGCAAAGACTGGAAAGCTTCATTCAAATGCTCATGTTCTTTTACATGTAGACTAAGTAGAGAGGTACTTCTGACAGCCAACTCTTTACTCCAGTAAAATCATAGCCTTAAGGAAGAGTAGCACAAGAAGGATTCTGTTTTCTTCCCATCAAGAATGAGGGTACTAAAAGGTTTGTCCTTACCTCTGAAGGTGAGATGGTTCCATTTTACTGTCACAGAAAGACTGTTCCTCAAGGCAGGCACTCTTTCACTGTATAGGTAACGACATTGTGGTCAGACAAGCTCATCCCTTAGGAGATGCAGTACAAGAGTTTGTAATTGTCTTTTTTTTTTCTGTACCAAGGTAGGTAGACACTGATGCTATATATTCTTTGTGGCTCTGTTGTTCCTGTGCCTCCATACTGGACTGTCTTCATGATCCTGCTGGCATTATTCAGTGCCTGTTGGTCGGGAGAGAAATCTGAGGGAAGCTGTTTTCTGTCTGGTAGTTGTGATTCCCCTCCCTCCTGGCTGGCAGAGCCCAATGCAGAATGGGGCCATGGCTTCTGTTATGTTTGGGAATTAAAATGCATTTTTGTCTGTAGTGTGGACTAACTTACACCAGTACTAATCTTGAATATTAACATGGAAAATACTTTTTCCTGGGCCATTATATTAGCAGCTAAATCTCTGTGCGTAATCTTAACTGTTACTCTTGAGCACTTCACAGAAATGGATTAGTTAATTACTAACTGTTATACTGCCAGCTGGTACCTGGTTAAGTCTGGGGTTTATTTTACTGCAGCCTGGTCTGAAGTAGTTTTTCTGCTCCATGGTACGCAGGTGTTTTCCTTGAATCTCAGAAACTGTTTAGAGGTTTACCCCCTGGTTGGTCTTAATGGGCAGCTCATTTGTGACCCCTATTTCTCAGATATCTGTTCCCTGTCTAATCTGTTACCTACCTGTACTCACTGTATATGAATTTAGTGCCAGGTTCTGTGCCTGCATTCTGCAACCTACAGATGGCCTAATATAGGCACCAGTGTTTGCTTCACTCTCTTTTTGAAGAGGTGACATCTGCAGGAGCATCACAATTTAATGGTCTCCAGCACATGAATTATTTCTTGTGGCAGTAAATGCTAAAAGTGCCAAACCTGATTGTTAGCTGTGTCTCTAGCACAGAGCAGCTCTAGTTTACTTACTTTGGTAACTATAACAACATCCATGCCTTTCATCTGGATGATATCGGTATGCTAATAAAACTGTATGAATAACACGTTACCAGTTTAGTGGACAAATTGATTTGGAAGAAAATCGTTTGAACTCAACCAAAGCATTGTGTTTACCTCAAACTAAAATGTGGGCTCCTCCCGCCCACTCCATTTGCATAATATAAATTTTTTCCCATTTTAATTTTAATAGAGGTTTTGTTTCAGTGTTTAGAACACAGCATTTAGACATGCAGGATTCTCTCTTCTGTTGGAATTATATTCTAAGTTGTGTGAATTGCTATTGTAAACTTCTAATTGATAACTTCTAATGACAGTTGTACTTAATTCTGTAATATATCAAATACAGCTATCACTCAGCTTTATTATTCTGTCTTGTTGCAGGTGTTTACATGTTCACTATCACAGGCATTTTTATGAATTCTTTTGAAGTCACTTTGTCCCAATAGAGGCTGTGTTCTGCTAAATGGAAGCAGTTTAACAGGGCCTCTACTCAGTTTAAGAGCTGTTAGTCACCTTTCTACTGAGAGAACCTCATAGAAGTAGTTTGTCATACCACATCCTCGTTTTACCTTAGAGAAGCTTATTCATCTTAGTTTTACTAATTGAAATGAATGTTTCATAATGCAGCATTTGCTAAATGATAACTTCTAGTGATGTCATGCATTTTACAGTGGCAATTAAAATAGTTACAGAAACATTTAATACACTTAATACATCAGTTCAGACAAGGGTGGGGGGGTGAAAGCAAAGTAGGTTTTAGCGTGAAGAGGTATTTAGTTTTAATTTTTTCATAAAGTATGAAAAAGTCGAACAAGACCTTCTCTAAGTATTTCCTGTCTCTGCTTACCCCCATTCATCAAGCCTTGAAGTATTCAATTGCTCTCTAGTTTTGAGTAAACAAATTCTTAATATGTTACAAAAAGGATACAGTGGAGCTTTGACTTCAAAAACAAACAAGCAAACAAACAAAATCAAACAAACAAATCTTGTCTTGACATTTTTTGTGTATTAGGGGTTTCTGTATTGCTATTGGTTTGCTAAATTGTTCCTAATTGAACGTTTATGAACATTTGGTATATGCTGAGTTTCTGATTTATGAAATGTGCCTAGTGGTCGGAAGATTTATGATTCATATCAGTAATTTATGTGTCTGGTGGCACCTGATTTATTAATCAAGAAAATGATTTCCCAGTCAAGCAACTGCTTTGTGAATATATCTGATTTATAAGTGTAGGAATAATGGATAGTTCATGTACCTGATTTATAAGTAGGATTACTGTCATACAGATGGTTTGAAACTCAATACTTTATACTTTGGATGTAAATATTTATTTTATTAATACAAGTTTACTGATTTATATGACTGATTTGTATTTCTTGATTTTAGATTATAACAGCAGTCATGCTGTAGTGTACTTTATTTCTTAAGCAGGTTATTTTCCAAGGTCCAGATTTTGTGATCACAGTTTAATTTACGGATATTTACTTTACATTCTTCTTGCTTCATGTTTTTACCTGGTGAATTACTTTCCTTGTCTTTTTTAGGGCACTGCCTTGATGAATATTGTATATGAATGCTTTTCTATCACTTCACACTTCATCTATAGCAATGCTTTTTGAGCAGCCTTCATATATACCAGTCATTTCTGACCTCTGTTCTTTTTCTGGATGCCACTTCCACAGCATCTAGTGCTTTCTCTTGAGAGCTGCATACAAGTTGCCACAGCAAACAAACTAATGGACGGATAGAAACACTAGCCAAGGTTGATAATACTTCCCAAAACTGTCAGAGACTTGGGAATTTGGGCTTTCAGCTACATAATTTAATCTAATAGATTTTTTCCATTTGAGATCAAAAGGAAAACAAGGTACCCATAAGGTGGATCTTTTTGCTGTTTTCTTTCAGCTTTGGATCCTATCTAAAACTGATAGTGCAGTATTAATGGTATTATTTTTTTACTCTCCGTACTGTTTCTCTGTTGAAGACTTGTCTTCAGTTTTACTGAAATCCTTATCCCGCAACCTGTTCTTTTCCGCAGTGGAACTCTTGAATAAAGAGCGAAAATTGAGTTTTTTATTTATTGCTTTTAACTGCTGACAGTACAGGAGGTTTGAGTTGATTTTCTGGTATAGCTTCTGCAATAGTAAAAATCTGGAAGTATACAACCGGTACTTCACAGACACACTTTCTGATAGAGCTATTTGTAGTGGAAATTTAGTTCATTATTGAAGTGCTTGGTTTTGGTCATCTGTTTTTGTTCCCTGGTTTTTTGGTTTCATATTCATAGAGTGTTTGTAAGCTGCTGCTAAATAACTTGTGATTGCAGTCACCACAAACATATGCAGAACAATTCAAACTTGTTAATTTCTGGAGGAATACTGTAGATGGGTCAGGAAGATGGGGGTGAGGAAGAACTTGTAGGAGTGATTCTATGTGACAAAAGAGCAGTATTTTGAGGCCTTAACCTAAGATTAATGTCCATTGTTTTGCAAGGCAGCTGTCAAGGAGAAGAAACATCATTTCATGGATATAAATAATCCAGACTGTTTTCAGATGTAAGTGACAGAATTGGTTCCCTTGTACAAGAAATAGTACATGGGGACTTGCAATTTGCCACACAAAAGAATATCAGAGCTATAAAGCCTTCTTCCAACACTTAAATCCTTGACTGTTTCAGTGGACGTCCCAGTTAGTATACCAGGTTACTAAGGATTTATATCTCAGTGAAGGTGAGGCATGGTCAAGTGAGATTATCATGAAGTAAAGCCAAATGGAAGGAACACATCACCTTGTAGGAACAGTTAAATGTGATACAATCACATCCTGACTACTGGCTATATCCCAGTCGATGTATGAGCTTTAGGTTGATGAGTGCATTGATAGGGATGAAAAGTTATTCTGGAAGTCTGAAGTAATGAAATAATTAATGTAAGGCCAGAGATGGTGAGGTTGCACCCAAATATCCCAGTCCCATGATGAACATGTTATCACAGTTTTCATGTTCTCCCCTTTTTAGTTTTTAGTCACTCCATTTGAAACAACATCAGCCACAATAATCTGTACAGGGTTTTGTGTGGCAGAAACTTCAATCAGATCTTACATTAATTAGAATAAGCTTAGTAGCTTCAGATCTTGTGAAAAGCGTCATTTTTATGGTCAAATTCATGTTGAAGAGACTCACTAACAGCCCATTAACTCACTGTAAAAGGTCTGGTAAGGCTTAGATGAGCTATAAAATTGTCTGTGTTTCTTGCAACATTAATTATAATTTACACTTCAATATGCTTACAACTGTTGCTTGTAGAATAGAAGGACATTTTTTATGGATTCCACTTCATTTACAGTACCATTTTTTAAGTTATTGTGGATTCAATACTGTAACTTTAATTTATAGTTGGCTGGAAAATTTCTGATACATTTTGTATAATGAAAATTTGCAGCCGGGGAAGGTACTTAGTAATCATTTTCTTTAATTTGGTGCTGTGAAAAATGAGAAGAAATGTTTTGATGTGGCTGAACCTTGAAACAGGTTTACCAGTCACTGGAAAACAGAGTTTGGTACCAAACTGTTGTCCAGGTTAAGAGAGCTTTAGGGCTGTCTATAGTACACAGAAAAGGATTTTATTATCTTGACAGTCCTGCTAGTCTCACGGTTAGGGCTTTCTCTCTGAACTACTGTATATGTGGTGCATTTTGTCCTACCTTTGCCTCCTTGTTCCCATCTGTGCTTTCATGGATGCCCCAAATCCTTACGTAGTCCTTGTTTAATGACTCTGAGTCAGACAGGAGTGGGCAAGTCATGTCAAACTACAAATGCCAGACCTGCTGCTGTAGGTTCAGAGGAGAGAGTTTTGTGTTGTTAGGTCAAAACAAATGTTTTCTGTTTGATGTCACCAAATGGTTTTTATCAGTTCTGTAGTATTAAAGTATCTTTATGCATTTCCAGAAATATGATTTTTCACTTTTTCTTTCATCATTATTTCAGGTTTATGTTCTGGTTAATAGAGGTATCTAAGAATTTTGAATGGGACAAAAGCAAGGACTTGCAGTGGGTTTCACTTTAAAGTGTTTCACTAGGGTTTGAGCAAGCACAAGGCATTGGATTCATGCATTCAGTTACAGCCCTGGTGGCCATGTGATAAATCTTGAGGGTCTTAAGAGTGCCCATAGTAAGTTCCTTCAATTCCAGAATTGAAAGTACGACAGATAGGATTCTCAGGCAGCATATACCATTGCTGACTGGAGTCTCCCAACATTAACATCATTCCTTTGTTACTTTCTCTCTTGTTGACTTTTTCATTCACCCTCTCCATACACAAGCACTTTAATGGTGTTCTGCACCTGCCTAAGTGTTTTTGTTAGTTTCTCACTTTTTGTTTTTAAACATTTCTAGAAATATGCTGTCAGTAATGTGACCACATGGGACTGTTTTGTCTTCTATCTCTTTCCTTCAAAGGGTGGTTATACTGCCCATCATCAGGTTATGAATATCACCTATGAATTTGTCATGAGTTTCAGGATGCTTCTTACAGCTGTAACTCTCACATTCCACTCTTACTTTTTCTCATGAGCCATTTTTACAGTTGAATTAATGAGGAACATGACTGGATGAATTGCTCAGTTCTGAGTGTGTGTGTCCATATGTGTCTGGTACTTGGGAAGAGAGACGTTTTGGGAATGTCTCTAGTTTGCAAGCCATGAAATCTCCTCCAAATGCAAGGAATCTTACAAATGTGACTAATAAGTGAGTGTAATGTTATTTGTCTTGTGTGTCATGAAGAGATGTACTCTCATTTTATGTGAACTTGCTTCCTGTATCAGACAAACATAGTGACTGTATTATTAAATCTTCTGATGGCTTAATCTTTGTGCAGCTAGGCTCCTATGTGTAGGCTCTCTTTTTCAAGTACTGCGGTAAAACTCTTGGTCTTTTGGAATGTTAAGGTAGGTATTGCAGCATCTGTGGTAGAAGCAGCTAGGATCAAGAGTGCAGGACCCCTGGAAAGAAATGGAATGGGCAAAGTGGCAGATAGTACAGAATCCCATGTGTGTTAATTCTCTCATTAGAAGGTTTCACTTCCTTCC